>JAOXJP010139727.1:0-13383 GCA_025762735.1 Platanus orientalis | reverse complement strand
TAATTTATTTGTACATGACTTAAATGCTTTATATAGTTATTTTAGTCTAGAGTGTGTAATCATGCTCAACATAGATTTTCATAAGAGTTCACATCGAAATTTTCATAATTTTTATAATATTTTGAAACATTCTAGTGAAATTTCCATTAATCCTCAAGACGAATAATCCATCAAAATCGAAATTTTGAACCTTGGATGGGTCTAGAGTTTAAACCTACATCTTAAAATTTATTTATTTTTTAAATTCATGGGCCAGCCCGAGGCCCTATCAATTAATGAGGATCGGGTCCAAACCCTGGCCCGAGCCCACCCCTACGGGCCCAAGCCCGATCTATAATTTGAGATGCCCACCCCTAGTAGGAGACCTTATACAATTATATGATATTTTATGTTGAAAACCCTTATGTAGGTTATATGATGTATTTGTTGGAAACTTTTCATGATTTATTTACACTTAGATATGTTATGTAGTAAAAATCTATTGTGAAACATTTGACATGTGGCATATAAATTCCTAAACTATGTAAGAGCAATAGAGATGTATGATGGTTCTTCCATTAGGGTACAACTCAATGCAACAAGAGACAAATGATAAGTATTAAACGACAAATGAAAATTGATTAATAAATATTAAGGCAAAGACAATGGAAACTAATAAGTAATATGTGAAGACATGATGAATGATAAGTAATCTATGATGAGTAATAAGCAAGATTATGAATGATAAATACTAAGGTTATTGTAGATTTATTGAATATAGAAGTAGAAGTTCATATGTCTCAATATACAAATGTGTTGTTATGCTTATTTTTCACTTAAGAATGATGTTGCTTAGTTTAAAATGATTTGTATATGCATATTTACATTATGAAAGTGTAGCATATGTATGAGAAATGAATAAAAATGCTCATTGAGATGTACACTAGATATCTTCACTATGGATGAATTACAAAATGTTTATCATGTGATTATAAACATATATTGCTATATATATTGTCAATGATAGATATGAGAAGAATGACATTAGTAGGTAAAATCATGTGTATTGTCATATGTAGATGTTAGAAGAATGACATGTACAAGTAGGATCATGCATATTTCCATATGTAGACATTAGAAGAATATCATGTAATCATGTGTATTGTCATGCCTAGTTCTTCAATGATAAACCATGATGATGAATGTATAGATTTAGTGATGTTTAGTAGATGGAATATGTATACCAGCACATGCCTATGCACTAAAAATTTGTATGTATTTTATATGAAGATGTAATCAGTATTTTCATATTAAAAGATTCGTGTTTTACCCGTCCAGTTTCTGTAATAAGTTTTGTGTACCTATTTATGAGTCGTGGATCTCACCCATCCATACCATTTTTTTCAGGTGATGTTTAGTATAAGTACGTCATTTGGAATGCCTAGAAATCAAAAGGGAGACATACGGTTGATGCTTTCTCTTTTAGTCATTTTAGTTCATTATTAGACTTTCTTTATATTAAACTTTACAATGAATTGTATTAAGTTTGAAGTTTAGATTTTAAGATTTATAGTTTTGTGATTTTAGATTTGAGATGTGTGATGGGAGATTAGTGATATGATAATTAGTATGTTTATATATTATGGTTTATTTCTGCTGCATTTTTAAGATTATGATTAGATCTTATAGTTTATGATTTCGCTATTTATGTTTTTTTAAGGTTAAAATTAAATATTCTATGAAAATCATAGGTTCAGGTAAAATCCTTAAATTTATAGTCAATTTCGCATAAATCCGTTTTAGTAGTGGCCTAGTTTCACGCCCAAATAAGTTGATGAGATTTAGGGTTGTTACAATGTCTTTTTTTTCTTTTCGTAAGCTATAACCAAGGCACCCTTTGTAATTTTCCATGAAACTCCTATTAAAACCATGTTGTAACCTAAACTTGTAAGTTTACTTATTAAAATCAAATTTCTTTTTAAATAGGGTACATAACACACATCATTCAACATCCATGTAGCCCCATTTGATAGACTAATCAGAATATCTACCTTACCCACTATATTGCAGGGTTTATCATCTCCTAGAAACACCTTGCCAAGGTCACCCTACATATAGTTCTTGAGACATTCTTTGTTTGATATGGTGTGGAAGGACGTGCCTGAGTCAATCACCCATGACTCTGACTTGTTGTCCAAAGCTAGAACTAATGCATCTTTAACTTCTACGATAATATTTGTGAAAGTCTCATTTTTTTTGTTGTTGATACCATATATGTTCTTCTTTGGAGCTCTACATTCCTTTTTCAAGTGCTCTTTCTTCCCACAATTCCAACATTCCACCCTAGGTTTTCAAGATCTTGATTTACCTCTTGACACAGATCTACCCCAATCATGGTTCTTGTCAGTTGTTCTTCCTCTCCCTTCCATGTTCAAAGCACTGCCCGAAGTTTCTCCTGAGGATGTAGATTTCCTGCGAACTTCTTCACTAAGAATCACACTCACCACGTCATCATACTTCATAGGGCTGAAACCCAAGGAATTATTGACAGTCATTACCAAACCATCCCAACTATCTTGTAACGATGAGAGAATCAATAAGGCCCTAACCTCACTATCAAAATTGATTCCAACCGAGGTTAATTAGCTGGTAACTGTATTGAACTTGTTTAAGTGTTCAGCCACAGTTTCTCCTTCTACCATTTTCATATTAAACAGTCTTTTCATCAGAAACACTTTGTTGGAAGCCAATGATTTTTCATACATTCGACAAAGGGTTGACATCAAGTCTTCTATGGTTTTCTCATTAGAAATATTAAAAGTTATCGATGAAGATAAAGAAAAATGAATCTTACCTAGGGCTTTGCGATCCAAAACTTCTCAGTCTGCATCTATCATTGTCACCAGATTTTTGCTCTTTTCTCTAAGGGGTTGACAGAGATTCTTCTGATAAAAGTAATCTTCTATCTACATCTTTCAGAAAGCGAAATTTATACTGTTGAATTTTTCAACATTAAACCATGCAAGTTCGTTCATCGTTGTTGTTGCTGTCATTACTCTCACTCAAACTAAACATCACTCTGATACCAATTGTTAAGATTGTTTTACCTTCTTTGTCTCAGAAGAAAATGGGATGTAATAAAATTAACAAGCAAAATGAAAATAGAAATCAAGCACAACACAAGATTTACGTGAAAAACCCCACTTTGGGTAAAAACCATGGAGCCGCAAAGAAAACTTTCACTATCTGAAAAACCTAGATAAAAACAATTTACAATTTTTGGAATCTCTCCCTCTTCGCACGTAACCCTAGAACAAAACATATAAATACCCCTAAAAACCCTAATACATATCGGATGCGGTTCGGATCCAATCCGATACATAAAAATCATTTAACGGGTCAAAAATAATTTCCAAGGGACTGCAATTTTCCGTATTCACATTATATCTGAGTCAGATTCGGGTTTTAAAAAAACCTAATGCTAACCCAAATCAAACTTCACACATTACACATAGTCCTTCAGGAAAGGAGTCATGGGGTTGAGTAACTCCAGCAGCTTCTGTCGTCAGTATGCCTCAAGTGGTCCTACGGAAAAAATTAATAATAATCAGGGACAAAAGATCAACTCAAGCAAGTTACTGTGTGAGCACAAAAAGACAAACTCTTGGTGGATAATTTTTTGTATTTTCATAAGTAATTTGTCTTTTCTGTATTCATAAAATAAATTGCAATAGGTAAATATGATTGGGCTTATCTTTGCCACGAAAAATATAGATTATCAAGCTATACCTCTTGCATGGGGATTAGAGACTATCACTTTATCACATAGCGACATGGAGGATAAGTCTTGTATTAATAGGGACTTAACAGGCCAGGAATCTTAAGAGTTTGACAATTTTAGGGCAACGACAAGTCTAACTATTAGCAGGGATTTGGACAAGAGGAGACTACTAGAAAAATCACACCCACGTTTTTAATTATTATCTTGTGATGACTACAAGTGCAACAACTCCATCCATGGAGCAAAAGAAAGCTACTTGACTATAATATCGAGCCTTTAGCTGATGGTTTGTCCAGGGAAGAGTTCGGTATTTTGGATGTCAAATTCACAAATGGCTGTTGATTACATCATCCCTTTGCATCCTTGACTTAGAAAGGTTCAGCCAAGAAAATGATGTAGATGCTAGAAACCTCGTTTCCCTCAATCACGTGAAAGGCCCGTAAGAATGGGAAAAAAATGAGATGAAAATGAATTTCGTGAAAACTGTGCAAAGCGTGAAAACTGTGCACTTTGCACAGGTCTCACAAAATTCATTTGCACATAATCTGAACCCGTAAGAATGACGTTAGGGGGCAGACACATCAGTGCCAAAGTGAGAAACATCCCCTAAAAAATGTATATCACTTTTTCGGAACTGATGTGCTGTCACCTAATATCATTCTTACATTAGGCTAACTTTAAGTTGTGCTATCAAATCCATGCCACCTGCGTGAAAAGCTATCCCCACATGATTTCAAAATATCCTCGGTAGGTCCACTCAACTTGTAGATCTCAACTAAAAACATCAACTTCACTTTTTCACTTTTGTTGAATTTTTTTTGCCACGTTTTCGATTAAGAAATGAATTGGGCCAGTCTACGAAGAGTTTCACTTCAACAAGCGAGTGGATCCAAATCTAACAGCAAACGTTGCCAAAATCGAATTGGATTAGAAAATTTTAAGTGATGGAATAGGAGTCAAAATCATATAATTTTTTGTTTTTTATTTTTTGTAAAAATAAGGAGTAATAATCAAATCAGGGTTTTGACTATCTTTATGGCTCACAGATCCAATATAAATAATTCAGCAGAACAAATTTTCAAATCCATCAGCCAATTTAGTCCGGATTCTCTCCTGCCCGTAAGTATTCTTGTGACTAGGAGCCAGCATATACCCCAAAAAAAGTATTCCCAGATGGTGATTTTCACTTTTGAGGAGTATGTATGATGTATCTCCTCTCCTAGCCACATGAATACTTGTAGGTGAGAGAGGATCTTGATTACCGCTATTGTTACTATAATCTATTCCATCTAGGGACTGCAATGGGTCAGGTTCAGAATGTGTTTTGGCTACCCAAAACCTGACCTTAAAAACCCTAATTCTAACCCCAACCTGATTTATATATAGGGAGAAAAGATAAAGTGTGATGAATCTGGATCATCAAACTGAGATGATCTCTATATATATATAAGGAGGTGGTCCTCCCTTTCATTGGATACCCATTGCATTAGAACAATACAATCCTCTTCTTCCCTTCTTTCCCTACTTTAGACCGCCTGCCATTCTCTTTAGAGTTAACAAGTATAGAGCTGTGGTTCATTGATTTTGAATAAGAGGTGCAATTCTTCACTCGGAGTTTGACCATCGGTTATCCTACGTACTGAGGAACAGATTCTTGTGGAGATGAGATCGGATTTTAGGGAAGTGTCGCCTAAGACACAACTTAGTCCATCATCTATTTGGGTTGGTGGGTTCTGTTATAACTTATAAATACTTAAATTTTCAATCACTATTGCTTCTCTAGTGATACTGATAATAAGCTACAAATGAGATATTGTCTATTGCATTTACATTCTAGCGTGAATTCTGGTATTTTTTACGGTCATGTATCCAGGATCCTCGCCTGCCCACACGTATTCTTGTGGGTAGGGAAGTGGACACAAACTCCAAAAAGGTAATACCCACCTCGCCTGGCAGCAAGAATATATATATATATATATATA
Organism: Platanus orientalis; assembly: GCA_025762735.1. Classification (NCBI taxonomy): domain Eukaryota; kingdom Viridiplantae; phylum Streptophyta; class Magnoliopsida; order Proteales; family Platanaceae; genus Platanus; species Platanus orientalis. The sequence continues at coordinate 7,641 of JAOXJP010139727.1, read as the reverse complement.
TATATATATATATACTTGTGGGCAAGAAAGGATCCGGACTGATGGTACCGTACTATATATATATATATATATATATACTTGTGGGCAGGAAAGGATCCGGACTGATGGTACGTACTGTTATAGAGACTGATAATTAATTTCACTGGATTTTTTATTCCAAGAAAGATAAAATATTATTACTTGCTGGTAGTTTTGATCACATAAGCCACTGCTGATTTAACCAGATACATTGCACTATATGTACGCAATCACAGATTTTATTATATTCATTCGGTCCACGACAACTGTAATTATTCTTTCTAGACTTGGGTGGTGAAAAGAATGGGAAGATTTGATCACCGGGTCGGATCAATTTTTCAACTAGGAGCGCATACTGTGTGCTACACGAGGTTCTTGCATTTGTACTTTGAAGCATATCAGAAAATTGGAACTGAGATACGACTCGCTTGAAATATGAATCAGACAAGTCAACATCTAATCAAGGCCAATCAAACTAATTTTCTTTTTCTCAAGATTAGAAATTGATGGAGATCAATGGAAAGAAAAAAAAAACAGTAAATAATAAACTAATATAAAAGAAGAAAATGTTATGTAACTAATATAAAGGAAGAAAATGTTATGTCCAGGATTTGGTTGGACACCAAGGGACAACATGTGTGCACAGGAATTTGAAAATTTGTCTAACCCCACCAATTTTCTTCCATGTGTCATCCTCTGATGTCTAAGACACCATCCTGGATAAAACATTTTCTTCCTAATTATTTATGACAATTTGAATCTTGTCTATGAGATCAAATATGTGAATTCCACTAATTAACTTTGAATTCACCTACTAGCACACAAGATTAGAGCAAAAAATCCTATTAGGTGATGACATGTGTCTAAATCATTAGAGCAAAAAAAATGCACGTAATAAACATGGGTTATTGATTCGCACAAAATAGAAGAAAAAATGGCACAACACCCCATTATTGGCACTAGATATACCACGATATGAAGAATGAAGATGATGGTTGTATTGACAAACAAGGAAAATTAGATGTAACCACTTATTAACGTGCAAAAGAATTGGGATGGTGTAACCAACTCCTCCAATATTAATAGACAAAAGATAGAAGAAAAGAGGATCCTCAATATTATCATCAAATTTAGTCTATCTTAGGAATATAATTAGGAGTATCATGAAGTAGTTTGTAACTTAGTCTTTGGGATTGAATTCAATAAATTTTGTGTTCCTGTACTGACTTGCTCATTGCTGAGAAAGACATTCCAGATAAGAGTGATAGTCCCCTCCAGACTAAGTAATATATATGTGCTGCCATTTTTCATATCTATAAAAGTTCCATTTGCTCAATATTTCTTTCTTTCAAGGTTTGTAAATGACCTCTTGATTTGAGGGATGAATTAAACCTATCCTGCTAACACAGGTTACCTGAACCCAGGTTAAGGTGTAAAATATCACCAACACATGATTGACGATCACAATGGGGGCTTGTTTTGAAAGGAAAGAAATTTTGATGCTCCTGAGAATAGTAAAATTTTCATTTACAAAGAAATCGAGTGTGAAATGTCTCAAAAGCTTAACACTGGACTCAATGTCCTAATAGACAAGATCGATAGAGGATTTCAGACTCTACTAGATAAAATAGCGAAGCAGTTTATTACAGCCCTCTAATTGATGATTGAAGCACTATGGTTCAAGAGAAAACCAAAGCATAGGATTGGAGGATGGTTCGATGAGGGAGGATTCTCTAGCCTACACTTGGTACCTCGAGTGGACTCATGAGGCAAGATCAAACAATAGATTATCCCCATAGTTAGTAAGTCGTGGCCCTTAGAGTATTCTTTATCCCCACAATTGGTACCTTAAGTGGAGTCGGGGCAAAGGTTAGGCGGTGCATTCTCCTGATAATCAACAAGTTATGACTCCTTCAAGCCATCAACAGGGAGAGACACATTGGAAATTGGTCAGTCACGAGGGGGTGAGCTCCTCGAGGGTAGAACCAACCAGGTCAAACCATGAGTCCACAACACCTGATGAGGCTTGAGATGCACCCATGTTCTAGAAAATGCCTAATAGTCCCCTCAATGGGTTATAACAATATTGTTAGCACTGAATACCTTTAACAGGGATCTCAGACGCAAGAGGGTTCAAAATATCTGCCTCTAGCACCACCCTTGGATTAATATAACTTATACCACCAATTGTACCAAGGCTTGGGCCAGCTATACAGGCACTTAGTGTGTGGTCAAAATATACCACTTCGAGGCCATACTATCGATATTCCCGAACAATCGTGTAGACCAAGTGCTAGTTGAATTAAAAGGCCAACCTATGGTAAAGATCATGTGATCAACGTGATTGAGCAATCGTATAAACCGGGTGATAGACAAACTACAAGAAATGCATATAAAAGGTCTTGTACTAAGCAGATCTATAGGAGGAACGGATTCCCTCAAAGGCTTAAGGTTGTAGACTTTTACATTTGTTCTAGTGACATCGGTGGTTCTGGCAACAATGGTAAGAGGGTAATCAAGCACAAAAGTCGATTAACTACCGAGAATGGAGCGGTCAAGACCAACCCTCCCTCAAAGCCGAACGGCATCGATTGGGCACCCAACGAAGTTAGCAAGAGAGCAATCGTGCACAAAAGTGGATTAACTCCCAAAAAAATGAAGGGGTAGAGACTAGTATTCATTTAAAGTTGGTCGACGTCGATGGGGAACCTAGAAGATAGTAAAAAGGCAATCGATCACACAGGTAGATCTATTACCCAGCACGAGGTAGTCGATACTGAATCTCCCCCAAAGTTCGTCAATGTCAATGTGGTGACAGTTGATTGGGCGTACACCAATTGAGAGGCTATGAAAAGAATCTTTTCTAGCCTTGCATAGGTATGGCTAACAAAAATGATTAAGATGATGAGAAAATTGAGCGTTGAGATGAAAAAGTATTCGACAAGGACACAAAAAGGATGATAGCAAGGGCGAAAGGCACTATACCATACAACACCTCAATGGATGGGTGCATAGTGATGAATCGGAAAAAGCAATTTTGCCAAAAGACAACAAGAACTGGTTTCATTATCGGAAATAGAAGAGTTTCTCCAAGACAAGGGTGATAGATTCTTGTATGGGCATGTCATGATAATCCCATTTGCTTCAACATAGGAAAAGTTAGAAATTAAAAGACTTCAGACAAGGGGATGCGGAATGGAGGCCTACACAAAGGAGCAGCCCGATGCTGAGGAGCCTCGAGAGCCCAAAGAACAAGAAAGGGGCTCACAATCATGGTTTAAAGATGAGACCTCAACTCCAAATAGCAAGGGATTAAACTTGGAAGGACTATATGCCAATGAATGACTATCTCTCGAATCCTTCACGCTAGCAAAGTCCTGCATAAGGAATGCTTATGCTATGTTGCATATGGAAATTGCTATGAAACCACTTAAAGTGCCTCGTTCAGGTAATTATTCGAGCCACATTAAAGGTCACGATGTGATAAAGGGTAAGCTCGACAACTTGGATATAACCTAGTTGGAGGCTATAAATTTAATTTGGGTATAGGTACAAAAGATAACGAGGGTCTATAATGAAAAAGTTAAATATAAAGTTTTTTATAAAGAAAATTTAGCCTGAAAGATAATGTGGTCCTTAGGTATAACCCGAGTGCTAGGAAATGGTCCCTTACTTAGGAAGGGCCATATCGGATTAGTAAGATCATCGATATGTAGGGGGAATCGACAAGGCGTATTTAAAATCGTTCAAACCTCAAATATGGGAAAAATATCTAAGGGCAAAAAATTGTCCTATTATTGTTAACATGAATCAATAAGCTATAGAAGTTTATATTGAGGCAAAAAATGTCTCGGGGAAAACATGTCTTAACATTATTAATATGAGTCAATAAGATACAAAGGCTCATATCAAGATGGTTCATCATTTCTTAAAAGCCTTTATAAAGGCATAAAAAATATAAAATAGCTTAATACTAATTGACATGAGACATGAAGGCTGATGATGAATTAAGAGAAGACGCAAGTTCTAGCAGAAAGTACTCAACATGCATGTTGCCACGAACGGAGGAGCTCATGGTGAGGTGTTTTTTCACCTCTTGGAAGTTACCTTAGGAGTTGTCTCGAAGAACAGTTCAATCTCGAGGAAACAAATGAAGGGACTCAAGTTGGTATGCCTCTCTCCCAATGCATGCCCTTTTTCAGAATTGTGGCATGCATAGGAGGTTGTGTGACATAGAATGAAACTCCATCTCCAAAGTTGCGGATGTCACTTCATTGCTATGTGTAAAGTTCTTCTCCACTATCTGAAATGTACCTTGGGATTATCTAACGCATCCACAGAACCCTTCAGATCCTTAGAAGAAGTAAAACATCTTAAGAAATAAGGAGACCCAAGATGAAATGACCACTCACCAGCTGTGGGCTGATGAACCAGTGTAGAAACCCAAAATACACGAATATCGCATTTCTTATTATTCGCCACACATCATAGCCCACGAATGAGACCTTATATGTTTCATTCGCCAGAAAAAAAAATGGCCTTAGCGAATAAGATGAAATTTCCTATTCGGGACCATCATAGCTCATGAATAACATGTTCTCCTATTTGCACGCTTCAAAAACCAGAAGTTCAAACTCAACTCAAACTCCTTCATTGGCAGTTGTTTTGCATAGCCACAACATCTATAGATTCCCCAAACACTCAGGAGACTAAAGAAGGTGCAATCTTGCGTGAAACAAACACCAATATGTTTAAGATAAGGATGAAAGACTCCCACTCCAACATGGAAGCCATGAACAAGATAGAGTTCTTCTTCAACAAGGACTCTTCTCCAACTCGTTTTTTGCATCTATAAATACCTTCAAGGAACATGAAAATACAACTCTTTGATTCCCAGAATTTCATAATATACTTGCAAGTTTGTGCTCTCCAAATTCGGGTAAGATTTGTATCTTCTCCACCTTCTTCAAATATTGTAAACGAGCAAGTTTCTCTCTTCTAAAGAGAATAGTAAGTTTGTACACCTCTACTTATCTCTCCAAGGAAGATAATATAGAAGCTTGATGTTGAAGAAGACCATGGCTAGTTAAGATCTAGTGTTTACTTTGCATTGGAAAGCTAAGTCTGTAAATCATATTTATATTTAATAAAGATCAAAGATTTCATATCTTTTCTTCTTCACCTCTGTTTATTTCATGCAACTTTCTTATTTTGCAAGTTAAGTCACTTAGGGTTAATCAGAGGTTTGTTGTGCTAAACAGTAGTAAATAACAAGTCTCTCCTGAGATTTGAAGTATCAATCTCCACCATATAAAGTAATAAACCAACCTCCAAAACAGTTGGGTTATTTGTTTATGTTAAGTTTCAAGCCATATATATCAACAGCTTGAAATTTGGTGTAGACTCACGAAGAAAGAAATTTGGGTACCAGATGTAGGCCAAAAGGGAGAACTACCCCATTTAACAAGGTTTGAAACCACCCCTAGAGTGTTTAAATTCGTCGACATGGTTATAGAGGATATTGACATAAGATCATGATGAAGAAGGATGGGAGTCAGTTGACGCTTAGGGTAAATATTTATAGTTGCATGAAAATGAGGATTATCGCTTAAAGATAAGAACAATTTGGTTTCCAATGCAAAAATCGTCGGAATTTTGCTTTAAACGACACTTATTAGAAGTTAAGCAAATCCAAGGTACATGTAGCATTGGAATATTTTCAATCTGAAAAAAGTAGCGATTGAGATAACTCAATCAAATTAGTTACATCCTCAAACACAAATCACCAAAACAATCAATGAGGTTTAGGTGGGAAAATCTAAAGCGTTAAAAAGTGAGCACACGTATATAGTTAAGATCTAAACTAGGCATGTGGGGGAGACATTTGTTTATGCCAATTTAAATCTTGCCTATGAGATCAAGACATGTGGATTCCACTAACTTCAAATTCACCTACTAACATGAGGACATGCTACATGTTCATGGCAAGGATATGTGTTAAGATTTGTTGAGATTTGATTAACGTTAATTTTAGAGATAATCTTTACTGCACATATTTAGGAATTTGTAATCCCTTCATTTAAGGGAATTAGTTGAGATTTTATTTTATTTCCTTGTTGTTCAAATCATGATTTGATCTTGTATATGTGTATATATTGTAGCCTTTTGGACACAGAAATGTAATAACAATAGCACAGCTTTCTCAATTCTCATTTTGTCATGGTATCAGAGTAATGATCCTATTGCTTCTGTAAATTTCCATATACTTTGACTAAGCATGTCTACATCTGCGATTGATCTAGCAAATCCTCTGTTTCTTCATCCTTCTGATCATCCCAGCATGATCCTTGTTCCAAAAGTCTTAGATGGAACAAATTATACCATGTGGAAATAATCGATGTTGATCAGCCTTAGTGCCAAAAACAAATTGGGATTCATCAAAGGAACCATTTCCACTCCAGATGAAAAGGATCATAAATACTCTTTATGGCAACGTTGCAATGATATCGTACTCTCTTGGATATTCAATTTTCTAAGTCAGGATCTTACAAACAGTGTTCTCTATGCTGAAACTCCCCCAGAAATTTAGACAGATATTTAAGAAAAAATCTCTCAAGGTGACTTTTCTCATCATTATCAAACTCAACGATCCATTGTTGAACTGAAACAAAATCAAGAATCCATTTTTTCTTACTATACAAAGATGAAAATGTTGTGGGATAGCTAACCACTTGCAGCCCCTTAATCACATGCACATGTGGAGGACAAAAAGATCTAAAAGAAAAGGAAGAAAGAATTCGACTTGGTCAATTTCTTATGGGACTCAATGAGACATACTCTGTTGTACGAGGATAGGTTATGCTCATGCATCCTTTACCAACTGTCAAAAAGGCATATTCACTTTTATGTGAAGAAGAAAAGCAGCAAGGCCTAACTGAAATAAAGAGCAATGATCTTATTCATGCCATGAGTATTAATATTTATGACAATTCCAAGGAATCACAACCTGTGGCTTTAAGACAATAAAAACTGTGGTCATCCTCTCATTCCAAGCCTCAAGGCAATCGAAAACCCCTTCATTGCTCTTATTGTAAAGGCAACACTCACACTGTGGATCGATGTTACTTTTTCAATGGGTTCCCAATTGGTCACAAACTTCATGACAAAGAATTTCAACCACCCAATCAAAGTAGAAAAACCGTTGCTCACCAAGCCAGTGCAGAAATAATTTCAGACTCACACAAGCACTCCATTGAACCTACTCCTTAATTCACCTCTGAGGAACTTGCTAAAGCCTTCTTTAATGGTAAACAATCTGCCCAAGCAAACTATATAGGTATTTCTTTCCCTTTCTGTTCTTCCTTTACTGCACAAAAGACAACCTTGAGTCACTGGATCATTGACAGTGGTGCCACTAATCACATAGCCACATCTGTTTCAATCACCTCTCCTCTCTCTACTTAAGTAACCTTGCCTAATGGTGCTTGCTTTGCCATAACTAGCATAGGTTCCACCCAACTTTCAGACCACCTGCATGTTAAAAAAATACTCTGTGCTCCATCTTTTCATGTTAGTTTACTGTCAGTTAGTCAACTCACAGCTACCTTAAATTGTTCTATTCAC
>JAOXJP010139706.1:0-13384 GCA_025762735.1 Platanus orientalis | reverse complement strand
AGACCGGGTCGGATTGGATTCTTGTGTCTGGTTAAATCATTGAGGTAATTCTAAACTTCCTTTAAGATTAGATCTCAAAGATTCATATGATGATCATGGAAAAGTATACGTAGATATGTAGTTGTTTAATGAACTTTACTAATTTCTATGTTCAAGAACGGTAAACTTCCTTTCACAACTTTACTGAACATGTGATAAGTGTGAACATATCAGGTATGTAGGCAGCTTAGAACTTAGCTCTAGGACTAGTTAATCCTCAAGTAATAGATACATTTTTCATTTAAATTTTATACTAAAAAACCTTTCTTTTCAAAATAAAACAAGAACAAGAGGAATGGAGTGATGAAGAGTTAATGCCGAGAAAGGTTATTGATGCTTTTGAACGTCAAGAGAACCGATGACCTCTAAGAGATCAATCTTAGATCTAAAACCACAGCTAGAGTTATAAAAATTGAGACCCTCAGCACTTCAAATTTAGGGCATGCCCTGGTAGTTTTAGTTCGAGAGTACATATATATTTTTGCATGGACTTATGTAGATATGCCTGGTTTGGACACAAACTTTGTCATCCATAAGCTCCTCACTAACTAGGATATCAATCCATCAAACAAAAGCCTGGGCATCTACAACCAGAATTGTCCCTTTCCCTTAAAGAAGAAAACAAAAACAACTTGACACTGACTTTCTTTTATCTGTCCAATATCCCCACTGGTTAGGCAACATCATCCATATAGCTAAGAAGGATGGCAAGGTCTGAATGTGAATTGACTACAAAAACTTGAACAAAGCTAGTCCTAGAGATGATTTCCTTCTACCCCACATTGATGTGCTTATTGATAATACTTTTGGACATGAGATGATATCCTTTATGGATGGGTTCTCTAGCTACAACTAGATTAAGATGGCCTTGGAAGACCGGGAGAAGACTACTTTCACCACCCTGTGGGGTACATTTTGCTACAAAGTTATGCCCTTTGGTCTAAAGAATGCAGCAGAAACTTACCAATGGGCCATGACTACCCTTTTTCATGACATCATCCACTAGGAAATGGAAGTCTACGTTGATGACATGATTGTCAAGTCTCGCCATCGAAAAGATCATTTAAAGCATCTACAAAAATTGTTCACCCGTCTAAGAAAGTTTAAATTGAAGCTGAATCCAAATAAGTGTATCTTTAGAGCCTCACATGGAAAGTTGTTAGGCTTCATTATTAGTGAAAGAGGCATCGAAGTTGACCCTGCTAAATCTAAAGCTATCATTGGAATGCCTACACCTCTTTCATAAAAAAGGATGTGCGCAATTTCTTGGGCCATATCCAATACAACATCCAGTTCATTGCATAACTCACTCCCATTTATGAGTCACTATTTAAATTACTCAGGATGAATGTTCCAACTAAATGGAATGATGATTGTCAGACTACTTTCAACCAGATCAAGAAGTATCTGCTAAGCCCACCTGTATTAATTTTTCCAGACCTGAACCAACCATTGATCTTATATTTGACAGTGCATGACAGTTCTATGGGATGCATACTGGGTAATGTGACAAAATAAGAGTAAAAGAGTAGGCTACTTACTACCTAAGTAAGTGTTTCGTTGACTATGAAACCAGGTACACACCACTCGAGGAGACCTACCTAGCTTTGGTGTATGTTACCAAGAGACTGCAACATTACTTTCTTTCTTACAAAGTGTTCTTGATTTCTTGGATATAACTCATCAAATATCTATTCGAGAAACGAGCAACCATAGGAAGAACTGCCCATTGGCTCATGATGTTCTTTGAGTTCAACATCACTTATGTCTCACAGAAAGCTATAAAGGGACAAGCCATAGCTGATGGACCAATAGACAAACCTTCATCCCTAAGCTTCAACTTCCTAGATGAATATACACTTTGTGTTGAGGTTGAACTGAACAAGATTGTTTGATGGAAGATGTGTTTTGATTGAGCCACCAATCAAATAGGTTGTGGATTTGAAGTTGTGCTCGTTTTCCCTACCGGTGCCCTCATTCTAATTGTTATAAGATTACACTTTCGATGCACCAACAACATAGCCAAGTATGAAGCCTACATCATTAGTTTGAAAGCAACCATTGACCTGGGCATCCATGAACTTGAGGTCTAAGGTGATTCGGTGGTGGTCATCTTCTAGGCTACGGGATATTAGTTCATTCAAGAAGAGAAATTTTTGGATTACCATGAGTGCTTGCAAATTCTTTCCAAGAGCTTTGAAGATAGTTGACTTTCAACTACATTGGCAGAAACAAGAATCATTTTGCAAATGCCATAGCTACATTAACCTCGATGATTGACATCCCTCAAGGGGCAGAAATAAGACTAATTAAAATTGAGCAGAGAGTTGAGCTGTCCTACTGTATTCAAATTGCAACCATTAACTTGGACAGGGAACCTTGGTTCCTCTACATAAAAAATTATCTTGAGGATCAGACCCTGCCCTCTATGGCTTCTAAGAATGATCAATGTGCCCTTCAAAGATTGGCAACATAGTTTGTTATAGATGGAGGAACTTTGTACAAGAAGTCCTCCCATCATGTCCTTCTGAGTTGTGTTAATGGGTTTGAGGCCTCCACTATCATTGATGATATTCTCAGAGGGGAGTGTGGCCCACACATGAATGAGCTCATGCTTGCAAAAAAATTCTATAACTGGGTTACCACTATTCAATGATGGAAATAGATTGCTATCATGTGAAGAAGTGTAACATTTGCCAGTAGTAACCTAGTCTCTGAATCTTAGTTGAGGCATAGATTCTAGAATCAAAATGGGCACATATCTAACATGATCAACTGAACCTTATTAATGAGAAAAGACTACAGGAAATGAGTAATGGACAAGCTTACCAGAGGCGCATGACAACGGCTTTCAACAAGAGGGTTAGACCCAAGGATGTTGAAGAAGGAGACTTAGTTCTCGAAAAGGTCCTTCCACATGAATAAGCACCACATGGGCAACCTCGCCCAAACTATGAGGGACCTTCTATCGTCAAACAAAATTTATCCAGTGGGGCACTATTATTGGGAAATATGGACAGGAAAGACTTCCCTAGATATGTAAACTTGGACCAAGTCAAGCGATTCTTTGCTTAACTAATGTAAACCTAACTTGTGTTAAAAACCTTGAAATGAGAAAGCCTTGAATGGTCTTTTTCTTAACATTCTTCCATTTATCAATTTTTGCACTTTCAAAATCATGATCATTTCTGTATACAAATTTAAACCAAAAGAATCAGTGACTCAAAAAAAAAAGAAGGGAATGAAAAAAAAAAAAAGGAGAAAAGAAAATTTATAAAGAACTATGATTTTCTTCAAAAACACACAAGGATTTTGTAGAGAACCATGATCTTACAAAACATGGGGATCTTATACAAAACCATAATCTTCTTCATGATATGGGCATTTTGTAGAGAACCATGATCTTCAATTGCAATAAGTCTTTGATAAAAAGCCACTTATATTCATATTTCCAGCCTTTTAAATCTGTCTATTCAAAGGCAAGACCTACACACATCCAATGAAACATTCATTCATGCAATGCATCCACTTAGAATCCTTAGCATTTCAAGAAATACTATGCATAAGTCAGCAATACACATGTCAAGCATTCAATCAAATTGAGACAAGGGCACATACCCCATACAATAGCTTTCCCAGAAAACCCAGACCTATCCGAGGACAGGGGCAAAAAAGGGACAAGAACAAAAAAAAAGTGAATGAAATCTCAAAGTGAAAACCAAAATTGGCACTTTGACCCACTCGTGGCAAATAAGGGCAAAAAAGGGAGCAAAATGAATTAACCCCCAGGGTGAAAACCAGACATGGCGCCTTAAGTCAAATCAAGTCAAATCAAGTCAAGTCATGAGCAAACAAATATGGAAATCATCATTTAGTAAAATAGAAACAAATCTTTCCAAATAGAAGCATGTAACCTCACCTTTGTTCAAACACTTTCCTAAAACAAAAGGTAGGCATATTCAAAATTCAAAGTTTACAGAAGCCTTTCATGCTTCATCCAAACCAGGCACAAAAACCATGGCATATGTAAAACATTACCAAATGTACTCAAGAGTCACATACTAGGTCATTACTAATGTTCAGATCTTGAGGGGCCCAATTTTTCAAAACTTATGGAAGAATTTTATTTTATTTTTACAAAATGAGTCATAGATCTCTTTTAAAAGCATGAATCAAGTTCAGCTGACCCAGGCTTCAAGCTCAATCTTTGATCAATCAACACTGACAACTGTTGGCCCTGTCTTAGCTCGCTGAGAAGAAAGCCTTTTGACATAGTTGTCGCAACTCTAGAAATAAGGAGTAATCAATTTAAAACAAAGATGATGCATCATCTCTGACAAATTGCCATTCATGGCCAAGAAAATTGAAGATGATACATCCTCTCCTGAGAAATGTGAGTAGAGATGATGTGTCATCTCCCATCAATTGTGATTAGAGATAACATGTCATCTCCTAGTAAATGTGAATAGATGTGTCATCTCCAACAATTGTTGCTCACGGCCAAACGATTGGAGGTGATACATCACCCCTCTTCAAAATGCAGATTTCAAACACCTTCAAATCTATTTTCACAAAAAAAACTCATCAAAGATGATGTGTCATCTCCCTGTAAGTTCAAATCTGTTTTCAAAAGAAACTTTCATCAAAGATGATGCATCATCTCCTTGTAAGTTCAAATCTATTTTCAAAAACAACTTTCATCAAAGATGACATGTCATCTCCTTGTAAATTCAAATTTATTCTCAAAAGCAACTTTCATCCAAGATGACATGTCATCTCCCTATAAGTTCAATCAATTTCAAAAACAAAATAACTTTTCATTTCCCAGTAAAGTCCATTCGTGGCTAGATCAGTCAGATGATGAGTCATAACCCAACAAAGTCCATCTGCACCCAAATCAGTTAGATGAAGAGTCATCACCCAATAAAGTCCATCTTGTGCAAAACCAATCAGAGATGATACTTCATCTCCCAACAAATACCAATCACTGCAACATTATCATCCAATCAGAAATGATATGCCTTTCATTTCCCAACATTTTCAAATCTTAGGCCGCAGTAGGTTCAATGAGGACTCTACGACCTTGCCTCACAAGAAATGGCCACAACCTTCGACATAGCTGATTGTCTACTTAGGTATATACAAATTTTCGCCTCGTTCCATAGTCTATGTATCATGATAACCATCTTCGGGAGATTGTTGAAACAAGTACATAGCATTAATCTCTCGAGATCTCCATGGCTTTCAGAGTCAGCCTAAAAACCTCTAAACATACCCCGCCAGGCCTCGCAAGTTCACTAAGTTGAGTTGGTACACGACTTTGAAGAAAGGCCCATATGGATATGCCTATCAGGGTGTGGGTAGGTGTCATAAATTTGTAGCGTACGTATTATGCCAATCATGTTGAAAATTGGATGGTTGAAACAAATACGTAGCACCAATCTCTTGGGATCTCCATGGCTTTCAGAGTAAACTCAAAACTCTCTTGACATAACCCCCGACCGGAAATCCCTGGTGCAGACAAATTTCCCCCCTACATTCATTTATTTGGACGTAGACGGATGTTGCACTTCAATTCATAGTCTATATATTATCTTGGTGTTAATACCGTTAGGGAGTGATGTATAATACATAGAAATGGGTTCCTTGTTATCAAAACTTCCACAGCTTCTGGATTGAGTGTAAGAACATCTCTGGTTGAAGATGCTAGCTTGCTAAGTTGGTGAAGTTTGTGTGTGTTGTACCATAGACTTGGTGAGAAACCCGTCCACCTATAATTACCTATCAAAAAAAAAAGAAAACATCTCCAGTCCCAATCAGTCCTCTACTTACCTTATGTTAAAGACGGGACAACAATAAGGTATAACGCACCTGTGATGTCTATTTATAAGGATGCAAGCATGCATCAAAATTCATTCCATAAAGTCTATGTAATTCTTAGGGCCATAGCAGGACTACTATCATGCTTGAGGAATCTATTGTCACAGTAATGGGTTACTTATTAGAAAACCCTCACAGCTTCTCGGGAAAGAGCGCAACAACATTTCTCTGCACATCCACTGAAGCCCTCACAACAATAGTTGGTACACCCAATGGACCCTATTGAACGGCTTACCTATACATGACCACTTTTCGTTCAGTAAGTTATCTATCACATGACTTACTAACGGCCGCCCTGTGACATTTGTTTGACCTCAGACACAAGAAATTCCACACTTTGATTCATCAACTCTATAAAATACTAGATTTTGTCCATAATCTAAACAACTGTCAAGCTTAAGTAGCATCGTCATAGCACGGGTTACTCATCACCCCCCATTGCTTCTCAAGAAAGAGCGCAACAACATTTCTCTGCTAGTCCTGATGGTCACCGCTAAACAGACCGACTTGTTTGCACCGACCCCCTGTAACATTGGCTTATTGGGACATAAGCACATGTTGCCTTCACTTTCAAACATTGTGTATTTTACCTACTGTAACAATGACTAGGTTGTTATTACCTAAGCAAGGCACAACAACCAATCCTGTGGGATCTCACCTTGGCTTTTGAAGAGAATCATTATACATTCTCCCTTGCACGTCCCCCTGTTGTAACATTGTTTAAGTGGGAGAAAAACAATGCTACAAAGCAATCCATAGCCTATGTATCATTGCATGATGGATAAATGGTACATAGCATTGACCTTTCAAGGTCCAATAGCTTTTCTAGAGAGAGCTTCCCAAAATCTCTTCGTGAGTCCCGTAAAATACGACATTTGCCTAACTCGGATAGGGGCAATGTCATAGATCGATCCGGCTACATATCACAACTGATGTAAAGCCACATATAGTCTTCAGGAGTGACATTTAGTACATATGTATCATTATTAATGTAAAACCCGAGTAGTGTTCGATCATGATGCATTCTTTTTCTATAGCTTTTCCAGGGAGAGCTTCACTAACATCCCTTCGTGAGTCCCATTAAAACTCTCAAGCGTAGTTACAAAAAGACTTTTGAGCAATTAACTTTTCAAATGAATCAATGATCACTCAATTCAATAAGTATATAACATATCAATATTGAAAATCTCATAAAAAACTTTGAACAACTCAAACAACTTAATCAAGTAAGCCAGAAACAAATACAAGTGCATAAGTCATTTGAATGGTTCAAATGATTTATAGTTTTACATACCAATTGCTTGTATTCAACTCATGGATAACTCCATTTTTAAACAAAGAGAGAATACCTTCAAAGTTTTCTGGCCTCTATAAGTCTTCCCATAGAGAAGCATCATAAAAGGAAAAAATTATCATTTTACCCTTTTAACTTGAAAAGCAAAAAACTACTGTTGTACACATTGCCTTCAAGATTCTTCAACCTCTATAAGCTTTCACACAACGAAGCATCATAGGTGGAAAATCACCATTTTATCCTTCTTCCTTTAAAAGTGAAAAATTACCAATTTACTCTTTTTCTTTCAAAAGTGAAAAATTATCATTTTACCCTTTTACCCTTCAAAATCAACCCTCGGACCCTCAAAAGTTCCCCAAAGCTTCTCCCATGACTTGAATGGTGTCATGTTAGATCTTGCACATCCAAATCTCTTCCCCCTTTGAGAAACTTGAATCAAAATAGGTCTGCTCTAAACCTGGCAACAACCAATTTTTCAATCCCCAACAAACCATAGTTGGGAAACGACCTTCAAAAAGCTCTCAAAGATTTATCCGACCTCCGAATTTAGTAAGCTCGGTGCCCATCTCTCTATTCCTACCGTATCTTTGAAAGTCATTTCACCAAACTTGGAAATCCAAAATCTTGAATCCTTTTAATATTTCAAATCTTCCCTACGAGGTTGAAAATTAGTTTTGTCCCCATTTACCATCTTTTTGTCTAGAATGTTCTTGACATGTTTGAATCATGATCAGTCAATGCCCACCTCTCCAGATTCGTAAGGCCTTCGAAAAACCCTCTAAGGAACGTGGACTTTCATAGAACTTACATGCTTAGATTGCCCCAAATACTCATAAATGAGTTGTTATTTTGAGGCCAAGTGTCACGTAAGAATCACCGGATGTCCAAATCCCAGTCTGTCAATGGCCATATCTCGACAACTCCATGACCTTCAAAATCCCATTTCCTACACCCACTTTAGCAATTTGCAACACCTTATTCATCACCTTTTGTTTAAGTCATGTTAGGGCTTAGTTATTTGTATATTGGCACTTGGTGAACCCTTGGGAACTCTACCAGACTCATAATTCAGTTAGGTCAGGCCCATTTTCTTAGTTTGTGACCTACCCTCAAAAGAATGTTTCATGAATCCAAGCAACAGAATGTCCTTGATATCCCAACTCTATCATTCTTCAATGAGCTACAGGATCAATTTATCATCAAATGAGCTTGCTTTAAAAAATCTTTGGTAACTGCCTAGCTATCCATTGAACGAGCTATTAGCTCTTGTATACTCTAAACTCTCTAAGCTTCGATAACCTCTAAATTGAAATTACCACAACAAACTATGGTTCCCACACTAAAATTTCGGGCCAAGGTATCTTTGGTTACCCAAAAAGGGGTTTTAAGCCCAATTTCCTGCCCAGGTATCGAAATTCAGAGCGGCCAGAGCCTGTGGCTCGCAAAAGCTTATGACCATCTTTTGTTTAAAGATTCTAAAATTCAATTTTACCATCTTACCCTTTAAATATTTATTAGAGATCTTTTGAGTCAATAAAACCCTGATTTCCCTCCTACCCTTATCTTAATTTGGTTCCAATTATAAGTCCTCACCTTTCTATAAGAATCTCCCTTGTACACCCCATGTACCCTCTCTAAGATCAATTTCAAATCTCCATGTTTATGCAATCTAACCCTAGATTTGGCACATGCACTTATGGCCTTTGATTGCTTCCAACCAATCAATGAAAATAGGGTGTTTCCCAAGTATTAATCCTAGTCATTGATCCTATACACCCCATACACCCCTTCTAGGATTAAAATATCATAATTTCAAATACCCATGTTGCTCCCATATGGCCCTTGTCGACATTGGGGTCTGGGGGAAGGCGTTCAACACCCCTGCCTGCTGGTGGTTTCTGGGCCCACTCTTTGGCACACGATGCCGGTGCATGAAAGGTTGTTAACCTCTTTATTTAGGGGTTAGGCTTTGCTTAGAGTCACCACCAACTCAGAGTTCACCGATGGAGTTAGATCTCGCTTCTCTTCGAGGAAGAGGAAAGTCTAAACCCGAAGGTCTAGGAGTTTAACTCCTAATAGTGGTTTACATTCTTAAGATTGGGGGTAAGTTGTTTGGTTTCACTTAGGGAAGGTGTTAGGCACCCCAAATATCTGCCATTTCAGGGTAGCTTTTCCCATTCACACAAGTCGTAAAATATGTCAATGCACATAGCTTGTGAGTTCTGAGTGTGTTTGTTGGATTTTTCTTAGACTCAACGCCTGAATTTTCAATGCCTGAATTTAATTCAGGGTGAAATTCAGGAGTTGGTTCCTGAAAAATCTAAAAATTGTCCCTTATGTTATCCTATTCTAATTACAGGAGACCCCTCATCGGTTAAGTCCTTAGAGGGATGGTGGACCCCTCTAAATTACTCATTGGTTGATTCTTTAGGGTTAGGTTCAACCCTGACATGAAGGGGAGAAAAGGGGAGAAGTTGTATGTTTCTATCTTTCAGGCTTAACACCTGAATTTCCAAAGCCTGAATTTAATTTAGGGTGAAATTCAAGTGTTGGGAGCTGATCTGATTACCATGTTCATGTGATCTTTATGATAGTTTTGTGGGTCCTAGTGCTGTAGGACCACTAGGTTAGGTTAGGGTAAGTTTTCTAGGGTTACACTATGCAATCCTAGGGGTCATAGCACTTGCCTACGTGAAGATACAATCTCCTAAAGTATGCTACTTGGTCATCTGTTACAAGCCTAATGCCTATTTTTCGTCTGACACCAGAATGTTCAACGCTTGAATTTAATTTAGGGAAAATTCAAGCATTGGGTGTTGGTGTCAGCAACCAACTTTGGTTTTTGGGCTACACAAGTGGGGCCTAGAGGGGTGGGGGTTATCTTGGGTCTTTACACTACACTTATGATACACACACACCTAACCAGTTTTGAAAAACATGGTTTTTAACCCAAGCTTAACACCTAAAATTCACTCTAACGCCTAAATTTCCTTCTCAATGCCTAAAATTAAATTCAAGCATTGGGAAGAAAATAAGGGCCCATAGAGTTGCTCACATACAAGATTGAATTTCAGATGCTATAACAGCCATGGGATAGGCCTAGAGAAGGATCAATGCTCCCTAGGGTGGGTCCCAGATCTCAACACCTAATCTTACTCTTGACGCCTGTTTATTCAATGCCTGAATTTTAATTCCATAAAATTTAGCTGTTAGTTATTGGGAGAAAATCTAGCAACTGGATTTCTTGAGTTTAGAGCTCTTAGGTCTTTGAAAAAATTATGAAATTATGCATGATAGTAGGAAACATATATAAGAACAACATATTAAAAATTAAGCTTTAGATCATGCATATAAAAATCAAACTAAAATCTCCAAAAATGCAACTTAATTAAGTCACAAAAGACCTAGATTTTGGGGTCTGTTTGAAAGGCCATCTAGAGGCCTTGCACAACTCCTAACATCACAAAATTAAATCTATTATCTAGCATACATGTCTAGTCTAACATACTCAAATTTGAGCTCTATAAGATTTATACAAAATTCACAAAAAATTTGACATTTAGGGCATGCTCAGAAATAAAAGCAAGTAGTTACTGTGTAACCCGAATTGAAGCAATAAGCAAACACAATTTGAATAGCATAACAACATGTAAAATGAGCATATGAACTTAAGGATTAATAAAATATAAATGTTTTAGTCTTACCTTGGGTTCAAGTGGCCTAGGGTTTTGCAAAATTCCTTTCTTCCTTTTTCTTTTTCTTCTCCTCTTTCTCTTTAGTTTTAGGGTTTTTGGTTGCCAACCTGTGGCTACACGAAATTGGGGCTATTTATAGCCCCAATTTGAATCAACATGTGGCAAGGGCTTGTTTAGAATGGAGGGTGGGGATTAGTTTTAGGGGTTGTTGAGTATAGGGCTAGCATTCAATCTAAAATGGGTAGCTAGGGTTGATGGGTTTTGTGCTAGGTGATTTGGCTGAATGAAAGACCAAGATTAGCTAGGAGATCTGATGTGGAGGGTTGGGATTTTAGCATGCTAGTTCACTTAGATAGGTGAGGTGGACAAAGGGGAATGGGAGATGCCATTTGATGACATGTGCTTGGTTCTAATTTTCAAGGGGGGGCATCAAGATACCAAATGGGAGGATATGATGGGCTCTCTAGGGATTTAAAATTCATCACTTAGATCCAAGGGTAAGGGGTGAGGGTGCACATTGGAAGATTCCAATCCAAGGGTTGCCATTTTATCCCTTAAGGTGTGAATGCATTAAATGCCATCAATGAGTGAAGTTTGAAAAGTCTTAATTCATTAAGGGATGTTTATTTCTTTTAGGGTTTTTGAACCCTCTCTTTGCCATCATTCCTCGCGAGCTTTTAAGCTTAGAAGTTGGCCAACTCAGTGTTAGTCTTTGAGGTTGCAGATGTTCCGGTCACGTTAGACCAATAAGAACCAAATTACGATAAGGGCATGGGGATGAAATCAGGGTTTTTGGCTTAAAAATCTCTCATATGTACTTTGAAAGGGAAAAATGGTAAAATTGATCAAAAAATTGTTGAGTGATAGATGATCCTAGGTCTAGGTGAGCCATAGCCTTTAACTGTGCTGAATTACAATGCCTGAGCAGAAAACTGGGTCAAAAACCCTTTTTTGGGTAATCAGGGAATATTGGACTGGAAATCCTATTGATTTCTCTATAGATCCCTACTATAGTCCATGTTTAGGGGACTTAAAACTTAGGGTGTCCTAGAGCTAAAGGAGTTGACAGATTGGCTTCCGGATTCTCGGGTAGTTGCCAAATTTCGTAGCAGGGTCACTCAGAGAGATTGAGTTTCTATAGCTTCCTGAAGACTGGTAGAATTGAACTATTGGGCATTCTCTAATGTTTGAGTTGATGAAATGATCTTTTGAGGATATGGGTGAAACTAAGAAAATGAGCCTGACCTTGCTGTATTCCGAGTCTGGGAGAACTTTTAAGGGCATTATGCTTGCCAAATATAGATGAAAAGTGTTTTTTTCTTGGCTTGAATAGAAATGATGGTTTGGGTGATAAGGTTTCTATAATTTAGTGTAAATTTGATAGTCTAGGGTTCTGAATTTACTGTGGGGTGGCCACTAATAGACTAAATTTTTGAATTTAGGCAAACTCCCAGGAGTCGGTTAAGCACCTGATTTTTAGACCTGATTTGTTGCTCTTTTGGAGTATTCGAGGGAATCTGGATAGATAAGTTTCATGAAAGTCCATGCTCCTTAGATGGTTTTTTTAAGGCCTCGCGATTCTGGAGAAATGGACACCGACTGATCATGATTTGGAGGTTTGGAGAATATTCTGGCTTTATATGAGTAAAAGGCAACAAAATGGCTTTTTGACCACTTAGGGAATATTTGAGATTTTATAGAGGTTTGAGATTTTGAAATTCTTCTCTCATACTTGGAGATTTGTAGCAAAGGCCAAGGCCAAGGTACATCAATTGACCTTTCTGGATTCAGAGATCGGATAAATCTCTGAGAGCTTTTGCAAGGGTCATTTCTTGGTCAGGGTTATCATAAGTTAATAAATTCGCTGTTACCGTTCTTGAGCAATATATGTTTTGTCTTGAGTCCCTCAGAATTGGGAGACTTAGGGATTCGTTAGATCTTAAATTACACCATTTGGACAGTAGTAGAGGCTTCGGGGATTCTTTGAGGGTCCAAAGGAAAATTTTTTAAGGTGAAAAGGGTAAAATGGTAATTTTTAGCCCATGGGTTAAAAAAGTGAAAATGAAAATTCTTCGCCTATGATGCTTCATGACAAGAAGGCTTATATAGGTAAGAGAAATTCAATTATCTGAGTGGTAGATAGTGAGTTCTGGGCTTTCGAAGGAAAAATAACAAAATGGTAATTTTTTCATTTATGATGCTTTGCTAAGGAAAGGCTTACTAAAGGTGGAAAAATTTCTAATGACATGGATAGCATTGTAAAATGTGGACCCTTAAAGTCCTATTGATGCTTTTGTGAGAGATTAGGGTTTGACTTGAAATGGTGTATTTAGGTTGTAATAAGGTACTCTAACTAGTTCATCTGCAACTAACATATCCAGAAAACCTTCTTTGGGAATAATGAGCGTCTTGTATTTCATAGAAATTGGGGGCAATATAATCCTTACGTAAGGGCCATCCTATCCAACTTTCAGGC
>JAOXJP010139695.1:0-13384 GCA_025762735.1 Platanus orientalis | reverse complement strand
ATATAATTTCTTTTTCAACAAGAATATATTTTCTCCACCTTTTCCACCACCAGGTTCCTCAACTTCCCAATTATATGATAACCATCAAGAGGAATGCCAAGATATTTAAGAGCCACCCTTCCACTTTACAGCCAAGAACACCAATGAGTTTAGCAACATAATTTCCCTCCACATGAATTCTTGCCAAACTTGATTTGCCCTAATTAATTTTCAACTCATAAATAATTTTAAAAACTCTAAGAATAAACTTCAAATGCAAATACACAATGATTAACATGATCTACAACAAGAATCATATTGTCTGCAAACTGCATATGGAAATGCTATCACCCTTAGGGTGAAAATTGAAAACCCTAATAATCAAATTAGTGTGAACAACACGATTCTGAAGGCCACTTAAAGCATGCGCAACCAAGAAAAAGATAAAAAGTGAGGTGTAACTCTATGGTGTGTATAGGGTGGTTAAAAGCGTAAAAAGAATTGCTCAATTCAAAAAGTAGGAGTCGAAAAGAGGCAGCCAATTCAAAAACACATCATGTGTCAATCTTGGTGCATGTCACACCACTGGTCGCAAAACATTTGCTGCCTTCGGAATTTGGTGGCTCTTTTTGGTCGCTTACTTTTTTGAACTGAACACCTTTTTGTCACTTTTTACCCTATACATGCCATGTGTCAGTCTGTGGTGTGGACACATTTGGTCACAGAAAATTTGCCCCTCTTAGAAATTAGTTTACTTTGTTTAAATCTATTAATTAACCTATCAATTTTATTGCCCAGGACAAGCCTAAGTTTCAAATGCATAACATTTAGGCTTTAGCTAAACAAGCATGAGCCAAGCTATGGTGGCTTTGACTTGGTTTGAGCTAGGACTTTCAATTATCCAATTATATATCTATATATGGTTCGCTTGAACCGAATACAAATCCACCCATATCTACTTTCGTTTAGTAAATACCTGTATATAAGCAAACAAGTATGGATCTGTATTGATCCAATCCGACTAAATAGCTGTCTCCATTAAGTATATATATATATATATATAATGGCTAATCGTTTTATTATAATATAGTAAGCTTACATAGAGTACAACATATGAATATCTTAAACATAACCCTAACCCTTTTCATATAAAAGAAAACTGAAACTTTAGTTGAAATCTCCCCAATGGCCAACTCCCTTCTTTGGTAGCTAATCCATCAATTGTGTAATGCGGAAACTTAGATCTGTGATCATATGCAGCAAACAAGAAGAGAAAAAATAAAGCAAACAACAATTGCACAAAGAGAACAAGACAATTTATGTGATTCCGCTTGAAGCCTACGTCTACGGGCGAAAACAGAGAAGAGCTTTTACTATGACGAAAAACAGAGATTACAATGAACAGTGTGGGGGCATGGAAACCAAGAAAACCCCAAATATAAACCCCCAAAACCTTAATATCTGCAGGTCGGATCTGAACCCCAATTAGGATACAAAACAGGTCAAAAAAATTTGGCCTTCCTCACCTTCACCCATTTTTGGGTCATTTTCAAGTTTTTTAGGTCATCATCTTGGGTCAAACACAAAACATTAACCCAACAGATTGTCTTCCATCTCTATAGTTCTTAGGTCCCTATTGTCTTTGTAATTGAATCAATGACAGAAAAACTCTCAACATTACCTTCTTCATCTTTTTCTCTTTTCTGGAGTGTTCTAGTTTGTGCTCTTCTCCTTGCCATTTGTAATAAATCCGTTCCTATCCGTTTCTCTTCCTCCCATTGTGTTTATAGCCTCAAAATATTTTTGTTACCACTCAAAAATAGAATTTCAAAGTACGTAGATACCTAGATCCGATATTTGGTTAAATAAACATATACCAATACGAATGCGCCTATATCTACTTCATATTTGGTCAGTTTACATCCCTCAAAGCTCAGTTCTACTTATGACTTGTATGATTTGGGCTCGAAAGAACTCTTTGACGACCCTCATTCAATGTGTTTCCAATCTGCACACGACACATGTCCTGAAAAAAGCAGAACCTGACAGCTTGTTACTGTACTCCCAGCCCATGGTTTTTCCCCAAAAAAGACATGATCATGAATGGGCCATCTAGCTTTGATAAGACTAATAAAATCAGTAATAAAGCTGGCTAAAATATTAATGTCTGCTGGGTCTCAATCATCTCTTTTCTTTTTTAAGGATGAGTTTCAATCATCTACAGTTAGACTGTATCAACATCACTTCAGTACCCGTCATTGTGACATGTGCCATCCAATGGTGTGAATACAATTGTTCAAGGGAGGGTGTCATAGTAAATACACACTGGACAAATACATATGTATTTTAATAAATACCCTCTGCCAAACATGGTGTCAAGCGATGATGAGATATTGAAATAGGCCCCAGCCCCCAGGTTCAGAAGATAAATCCCAGCGAAAGGAGAGTTTGGGTGACTAGGCCAAGGTGTCAAGCGTGGCAGATTCTCAAGGCTGATTCGGTTTACAAAATGGGAACAAATGCTCTGTCCAGGATTTTGTCTAACAAATGTTTCTCCCCTAAGTTTAATAACCAGTCCTAGAGGCTAGAAGCTCCTCTGTCCCGATTACTCGGCCACATTCATTCTCCTCGGAAGTCTATATCTGATTGTCCTCGCAAAACCCAATTCAATTCTGCGTGGAAATCCATTTTTTTCTACTGTTTCTGCAACTGGGTTTGGTGGGTATTTGCATAGGAAGAGCAGGAGCTTAAGAGGTGGGGTAGTGAGCATGGCTGCACCTGGCTCTGTTCAGAAATCAGAGGAAGAGTGGCAGGCAATTCTCTCCCCGGAGCAATTTCGGATTCTGCGGCAGAAAGGAACCGAGTAAGATTAATAAAGTTAGCTTTGCTTTGTTCAATTCAAAAATAAAATAAAATAAAATTATGGGTTCCTGTGATTTTGGGTTAGCTTTATTGTTCATGTTCTGGATGAATGCTTCCTTGTTGGACATGTTTTCACTTTTCATTTGGGAAATCTAATTGGAATTGAGTTGGTTCTTTGTACTTTTTTGGGTTTGTTTTTTTATGGGTTTTTATTGTATTGGTTCCTTGTTGATTGGATTGTTAAAGACCCATCAGGTGAATTATGTGATTCTCCTTTGTTATTTGGTGTAGTTTTACAAGTCATATCATGGAGCATTCAGTAGGGGCTCTCAAGTATTATTCTTTGGGGGTTATTTATGTTGTTTCCCCGTGGATTTATTGTACTTCCGCATACTGAATTTTTTTTTTCTATTTTTTTTTTTTTTGGGTCCTGGATTGGTCTTGTTTTTTACTGGCTGACTCTTGTATACCATTTGCGTAATCATTATGATTTGGTAGGTTTACATTTTCTGTACGCTTGTACTATGTAGATTAATCTTTGTGCTTTTGGATATTAAGTTATTAACTACTTATGTAATATGCCAATTTTCCCTTACCCACATTCGTCTGGGGATTATCAATGTTTTTTAGATACAAACCCAATTTAACAGAACCCTGTGTATCATTGTTGGAACTTGGGTTCCAACTATTGGCAATTTTTTATAATTTGAGTTTCAAATTATCATCAAGTTATTGAATTTATCAAACTCATTAATTGGAGAATATTTGTGGTTATATTATTAGGACTGAACCTGGTTAACAGGCTGCCAACGTACCTAGTGAAGGTATCAAATTGAATGTAGTTCATCACCACTTAATCCGAGACATTGGAGGCATATATGAAACTGATTTCTTGATGATAGTCAAGGTCTCCTACTTAAAAGTGCAGGAGAATTGAGAACACTAATGCCAAGATTCATCACAACTTGAAAATAGTCTTTCTTATCAACGGATTTGCACATTTCAGCAGAGAAGATTCACTCCCTCAAAAGACCCAAGTCTTGGGGGATAGTATTTCTTAATTAGAGTCCATGAAACTTAACCAGCTCATGAATCTTTCTAGATCTGAAATTAAATTCTCAGTTCGTGGATCTCTCAAATCCGAAACAGAATTCTCAACTTATTGAATTCTTGGGGTTCTCATAATCTGAATATAGGTATTGATTTTACCAGTTCTTGGATTTCTCATAACCCAAATACATGTCTCAGTTCTAAATTGTTGCAAACAGAGGCCCATGGGCCTCTGAAAGCGATTCAAGAAAACGGGTCAATCATATATCTAATAGTCCATATTGATACCCTCCAGCACGAATGGCCAAAAGGCTGCCGTTATTACGATCAGAGAGTAATGAGCATAATAAACTGGTTCTTCTGTGTTGCAAAACTCTGGTGCACACATGGACTTGGTCTAGTTAAGACCCATCTTCTTTTCTTTGGATTTTCTTCTTCTTCCCAATCATTGGATCTCCATAGCCATTGTTTGTTCCAGAGTAAGCCACCATCATAGGGTTGTGAACTATGTATCATTTATAGTTATTTTGAATCATCAGATTCTGGAAAGTACACAAATTTAATGATCCCTTATGAATCTGATGACTCAGTATATTCCATAGGTCCCACCTATTATAACACATGGGTCTCTTCTCCTTTGCTTATCCCATAAATGCACATGGTAAAACCCATAGATCTCTTCTCTTTCTGCTTATCCCATAGATCCATGTGGTAAAGCTCACAAATCTCTTTCCTTCTGCTTATCCCATAGATCCACATGGTATAACCAATGGATCTCTTCTCCTGGGCTATGGATAACATTAGAGGTCCAAATGGTATAACCTATTGTTTCTTCTGTTCATGTCTTTTGAATCAGATGACTTAGGAATATACACAGTTCCTACAATCTTTTCTGTTTGGACTCTAAGTTTGCCACATCATGGGACCCTTGCCTTTCCTTGGCTTCTCCTTTCATTTTTGTTATCCATGAGAACTCCCTTCTCCTTATGCTTTATGAGATTTCTTGATGCGGACATTGGACCAATTTGTGCTGCATCATTTCTCATTCTCACGAGAACTCTTTCTTTCTTCACTTGCTTTCAAGGACTCAGTTGGGCTCTATTTAAATGAGAGTTCTTTGATTTTCAAGTTCCCATTAAACAGGCTTTATGAACCAACTTGGAATTAATTGTTGGGAATATGGATACCAACAAACCTAATTGATCGTTTTGGAATGCCAACAGTCATAACTAGTCAATTGGAATACCAACTAATCAAACTAGATTATCAATTGATCTTCTTGGAATACCGACCAATTTATTGGGAATGCCAACCATTCATAGTCTAAATTGTGTGTTTCATCTCTTGCAATTTGGCCCAATTCGCTCTTATTAAGCTCATCCATTCATGATTTTGACTGTTCAAATTTGGTTGTGACTAAGATTTTTTTTATTGTTATAATTAACTGAACTTTGTTAAAGAAAGGAAAGAAAAAAAGTACAACAACAGAGGGGAAACCAACTACAAGAAACCCTCCGGAAGGCAAATATCACAAAAAAAAAAAAAAAAAAAAAATATTTAACCCCCCTAACTAGGCAACCTTTCGGCCAACTCATTCTAACTCCTATGAACATGAGACAGAGAAATAGACAACAACGACATTAAATCCTGAATCTCATAAATGACAGGAGCCAGACGCCAAGCACCTATACAGGTGCCCAACCCTCAACTAATAACCACCGCCGAGTCACCCTCTACAGCACAACCTTTTAAACGGTTCAATTCCCTCAATCCCAATAGGAGGCTCATAGCTTCAGTTGTTATGGCATTACACCCCCCAAAGGCCCACAAATAGCATGAATGACAATTTGCTCATGATCCTAAATTATACACCTAAACCCTGTTTGATTTGGGTTGCCTTTTGAACCACCATCAAAGTTAAGCATTAGGGAACCTGAAGGAGGAGGAATCTAGGATATAAAGTTTTTCCTTCTCGGGGGATGGGACCATTTTAAAGAGGAGACTCAATCTCTCAAGAAAAGAGAGGTAGGAAAACCTTTGAAATCTTAAGCATAGAGAGCCAACTGCCCACTTCTCTCAAGATAGAGTCAATCACCTTACCTTTGGAGCTAAATTTCTCATCAAAGAGCCTTTTATTCCTTTCCTTCTATACACCCCACATCACCACCATGCAGAAGACAATCCCAAAACAACTTCATTCGATTCCCTTGGCCGCCTCCATACCATTGACAAATGAAATCCTTAATGTCATCCAGCCAAACATGAGTTCTACCCATACTAGAAAAAAAGTGATTCCAAATAGATGATTTGAAGCTATAATGAATGAACATATGCTTTGAGGATTCCCCATCTCTCTTACATAGAATACACCATCGAGGGGAAAGGGCCATATAGGGAATTCTTCTTTGGAGAACATCCATAGTATTAGTACGATTAAGCTTTGTTAACCAAATGAAAGCCTTCACCCTAGGGGGAACATAGGGCTTTCAAATCCTCTTGGCAGAAAGGTCAAGTTGAAGTTTTGGGAAGAATCAAAGCTTTAAAGAAAGATTTGCATGAGAATGTCCCTGAAGACTCAAGGGTCCAAATCCTCTTGTCAGGAAAAGAATTAGAAATGAAGACATTCTCCAGACTAGAAAGTAGAGGGGCAAGGAGGTCTACCTCCCAGTCGAACAAATCTCCTGTGAACGTCAAATTCCAACTTCCAAGAGTGGCCAAGCAAGGAAGGAGAGAACACATTAGTAATGAATGCATCTCTTTGGTTAGATAATCTAAGAAGTCTCGGTTGGGCAAGGGACAAATACTATTGTTCCTACTAGATATCATCCCAAAATTTAATCAAATTGCCATTACCCACCACCAATCAAACATGGGGAGGAAAGGAGGGTAGAGCTTGATAAATTGTCTCTAAAGCAAGGACATGGAAGGAGATATTCGACGAGAACAATCCCATCTATTAGGATCCATCCCATACTTATTGTGAATAATGAATTGCCAAAGACTGACATTCTTAGCAATGAATCTCCATAACCATTTCTCAAGTAGAGCTGAGTTCCTCTCCTTAAGGTGACTAATTTTTAAACCACCATATTCCATAGGCTTACCAACGTCTTCCTAGTTCACCAGAAGATCCTTTTTTTCCTTGCTATCTTCTCATAGGAAATCCCGTTGACATTTCTTCAACACCATGCTCACCTTATCGGGCATTTTAAAAAGTGACATATAGTAAACTAGTATATTGGACATGGCTACCTTAATCAAAGTGTTTTTGACCCCCCAATGAGATATAAGACTTTTTCCAATCCGCTAATTTCTTATGCACTCTTTCCACCACAGGGTCCTAAAAGGAGATAGCTTTAGGATTACCCCCAAGTGACATACCCAAATATTTTAGGGGTCATGACTCCACTCTATAGCCAAACCTCTTCGTATAGGAGGATAAAATCATGGCA
Source organism: Platanus orientalis (assembly GCA_025762735.1). Classification (NCBI taxonomy): domain Eukaryota; kingdom Viridiplantae; phylum Streptophyta; class Magnoliopsida; order Proteales; family Platanaceae; genus Platanus; species Platanus orientalis. The sequence continues at coordinate 6,041 of JAOXJP010139695.1, read as the reverse complement.
TCCACCCCCCAATGTTTGTCATGCTTGATTTTACAATATTAACTTTTAGCTTCAAGATACACTCATAAATATTTGAAATGAGCTTTAAATTCAAGACCTGATCTATACTTGCTTCCACAAAACAGATGGTGCCATCCACCAACTGCAAATGGGAGACTGAGGGGCCACCCCGACCGACTTCAAACCCCTTTATAAGGTTGTGGTCAACTGTTTGTGTCATCAAGGCACTAAACTCATCCGCCACCAAAGTAAACAAGAGCAGAGACAAAGGATCCCCTTGTCTTAACCCTCTAGAAGAATAAAAGAACCCTTTTGAGACCTCGTTTATCATTACTGAATAATGAAGGTGATTTAAAACAATCCATGATCCATCCAATCCATTTATTCCCAAAACCTCTTTTTTCCAGAGTCTATTGGAGAAATTCCCAGTCCACCCTATCATAATTCATAAGCCTTCTCTATATCAATCTTACAAACCAACCCTTGCTCTTTCAAACTTCTCCTTCTATCTATAAGCTCGTTTGCTACAAGGATGCCATCAGTTATTTGCCTCCTTTTCACAAAAGCTCCTTGAGAATTTGACACCACCCCACCCATGGCATGCATCAGCCTTAGAGATAAAACTTTAGCAATGAGTATACAAACTACTAGGGCTGTCAATTGGGCCAGGCTGAGGTCTGCCCAAACTCAACCCGAAATGTTTTGCCCCAGCCCAAACTCGGCCCGAATAAACTTCAAGCCTAAAAATTTAGCCCAAACTCAGTCCGTTTTAAAACAACGGGCTTCGGGTTAGTTCGAGCAGCCCGAATTAAATATCTTTCTTAATTTTTGGGTTTATTTTAGGCTCATAGTTACCCCTAAATCCATATTATATGGGGGTTTTTTAACAGTTGACACTTGAGCTATTTGATGATAGTAAATTTGTTAAAAATATATGAATCCAAAAAGAATATATATATATAGAGCTAATATCACCATATGAATAAAATTATTATTTGTTAACTAGTTTGGGCTAGGCCTCAGACTGAACTTGAGCTTGCCCAAACTCAGCCCGAATAAAACTTCGGGCCTAAAAGTTGGGCCCAAACTCAGCCCAGCCCGGAATTAGGTTGGCCCAGCTTGATTATTTTTTGGGCCGGATATGTCGGGCTTCGGGCCAGCCCGGCCCAATTGACAGCCTTATAAACTAATTACAAGACTTATGGGCTAGCATCTTCCTTCTTAAGAACAAGAACAATAAAGGTAGCATTGGTGCACATGTTAATGGTCTTTTTTTCATAGATTTCATTGAATACTTTCATAAAATCTTCTTTGACAATCTCCCAACATTATTGATAAATGAGAGGAGAATCTATTTGACCATAGAGATTTTTCCTTATCTATGCTAAAAACAAACTCCTTTACTTCCTCTTTCGAGAAATGACCTTCCAAACTAGCAACCCCTTCTTCATCTAAGCAGCTAGAGAAAAGATTGTCAATGAATGGTCTTTCCTTATCTTCCTCGGCATATAACACAGGGAAAAATCTGATGGCTTCATCCTTGATCCTCTCCACATCATCAATCTCCACCCCTTGAACTTTCATTCAAGTAATCAAACTTCTCCTTTTCTTTCCACTGGTCACTTTGTGGAAGAACTTAGTATTGTTATCTCCTTAAGTCATTACATTTTGCCTTTCGCTTCCAATGAAGTCCCTCCCCCCTAAACATCACATCCAACTCCCCCAAGAGAGCCTTTTTCCTTTAGCGTCTTCCTCCTTGAGATGACCACTCTCCTCTACCCTTTTATCAGTCTCCTGAATTTCATCTTAATTCCTTTGCTTATTTACTTTAATTTTCCTGAATGTGTTTATATTCCATTCTATCAACTATTTCTTCACATTATGCAACTTCTTCATAAAGTAAAAACCTTCCCACCCAAAAACTTTATACTCATTCCACCACACCTTTACACAGTCTTTGAAAGAGAAGTGTAATGTTCACATGTTTTCAAATCTAAAGGGTGAGGGCCCGAAGTTTGGTCAAGAAGTAGAAAGAAGGATTGGCCAATGTTCTGAGGTACTCTTAAGAAGAGCTTCTTGGGTGAATTCAAGATACAAATCTTCCCAACTATCATTTATCCAAAAAAAAAAAATCTTCCCAACTATTAGACATAAGAAATCTATCCAGATGACACAAGGTAGGAGTCTCTTGTCCATTTGTCCAAGTGAAATTGGCATTAGACAAGCGGCAATCTCTTAAGGCTCAATTTTGGACAAACTCATTAAAATCCCTCATACTCCTATTCATAACACCCACAGGGGATTTCTCATGAATAAATCTAATAACATTAAAATCACTAGTAGTCTTAGTGCTAGCTTTTGTTGCTCTGGGCATCTCTCATGCAGTATGCTTTCTTTGGTTTTTTAATACATTACTTCCTTAAAAAAAAAAAAACATTAAAATCACCACCCACCACCCAATGGCCTAGCCACATATTCTGAACAGCTCTCAATTTCTCCCACAAAGCACTCTTATTTTTTGAAATTGAAGGGCCATAAACACCTGTGACTAGGCTTCTCTTGGAGGTCTTGATCTTCTCACGATCGCATCTATTTGTTACTCACTAAATCAATGGTCTTGATGTGTTCGTGGCTAAAGCCACTTGGGGGTATCGCGGATCAGACCAATCATAGTGATTGTGGCTCAACCTAGTGCTCATGGGTTCTTGAGTTGCTTGTAGGGTGGGAATCTCTTGTGGCTCGTATCATTCTCATCGCTTGCTGTAAAATCTACTTGCTACTTAGATCCAAATGAATGGCCCATACGTGCTCACGATTCTGTAGATGAAGGCGACTCTTATACGATTCACCAATGATACACATGAGCAAAGTGCAAAGTATACCTCAAGTGCCCTTTCCCTCACAAAGCATGTGTGTGTGTGTGTATGCTCTCAATGCAACACACCTCGCTAAACTGGTGTAGCATAGCGGCACTCAAGAGATAACATTTAAGCTCTCAGTGTGTCTCTTCCTAATTGATGTGGGACTAAATTCAAGAGACAATGTTTGACTCTTAAAACTGAAACCAAAGTTCAAGGTTTCAACCCCATCCAGTATAAGTATCACTTAAAAGTGAGTATAACAAGCATTTTATCAACTCAAATAAATAGAAGAAAATTTATAAAACTAATTTTATTTGAAACGCTTCTACAATCATCACCAAGAGGGTTATTTAAGTCTGTATTATGACTTTTTACTTTAATTATGTTAGATTCATTTTCTTATTTTTAGTTTCTCTTTGGTTGTATTAGTGTTTTCTTTTTTCCAGTTATTTCTTTCAAACAGATATTTTAACACTAATTTGATGGATATATAGATCATGGGGTGCAACATTAACTAATACACAATAGAAATATGTGGTAGCTCGGATAAACTGTCCTGTCCTTATTATATAATCAGCATATTCCAGTTAGAGTATGCCTTTCCAGAAAAAAAACTATTTATATCAAATGTTTCCTCCATTTAGGTCACTTCTACAGATGCTAATGCTCCATTTTAAGTGAACTTTATTTTGTCGGGCATAGGTTTGTTTTAAAATTCATAATCTGATTAACTAATTCTTCCTTGAGGGTTCTTTATTGATATTTATTTGCATTACAAACTTAACAATATTTGTCTTCAACAATCTTTTAATTTTTATTACTATTTTTTTTTTTCTGGATGATCCCCTAGATGTGGCTATATTTGGTTCTGAGTCAAGGTAAATCTCATTGATAAGTTTTTAGCTTGTAGTTCGATTGGTTGGCATTTTTCTGGTGTCATGATGGTTGCAGCTTCAATCCCAACTTGGTAATCCAAAAAAGCAGATGTCACATGGAATTTATGGCTTCTTTTCCATATGCATGTTTATGACATGAAAAGGAAACTGAGTGTGCCCATCACTGAAAGACATAAATCTGACAAAGTTCTATGTTTATGTGCAATTCTTAGTTGCAGGAAGCCTCAATTCTAGTTGCTGTTCACACTTTCTAAATCTCACTCTTGCTCCCGTTCTTGCTTTAAGAACTCAGACCTCCTACTTAAAGTTAGTAAATACATGTAGAGAAGAAAAAAACCCTCTATGGGTGAAGTTCAGCTATAGTACAGTTTTGACAAGGTAAAATATTTTGTCAAAAAATGGATTTGTTAAAACCTTGGGAAAGGGTACATCTGCATTTGAGTGGAATTCTCTTTTGTGATTGCCTTGGTTGGGCTTGTACTCCTCGTACCAGCGCTTCTATTCAATAATCCTTTTTCGTTATCAATCAAAAAAAAATCTGAGAGCAAAGATTAAGTATATGTATGCAGTTTTTATTTACTCTCTCTCTCTCTCTCTCTAGATATATATAACTTTGGTGCAATGGTAGTGACTCGGGCTGCCAGCGTGAAAACGCGGATTCGAGTTGTGTGAACAGCCACTTTTTGCAAAAAAAAGCCAAAGGCTAGGTCTGTGTGTGTGTGTGATTTCAAACAGCAAAGTTGCTGGAGAAAATCTTCGCTATGTTGTATAGTTTGGTTGCTCATTTTTTAAGATGTATCTTGCTTGTGTGCCATTCCACTCTTATCTAGGGCTACATCTTCTGCTAGATCACACTCTTATCTAGGGCTATATCTTCTGCTAGATCATATGATGCAGAACAGCCTAGGGATTGGCTGCAAACCTGTGGGTTATGGGCCCACAAAGACTAGGACAGGTATACACCAAGATTAAGGATTAAACACCCACCTGACAAATTCAGATAAACACCTTTAGGGCTCAGAAAGACATGCAGCAGGAAAAACCCAAGCATATCATTAGGAACAGGTCTCCCAAAAGAGTATATAGCAGTGTGGAAGACCAAGATTGGGATATTTGATTGGGATGCTTATATCTCCATGGCCTAGTGGAGCTGTTTTGTTCTGTCGATTCCTTTTTCACTGTTTTTGCTTCTCTCTGTTGAGCATTTCTCATGCTGTAATGAGGAGCTCTTTGCCGTGTTCTTTTTAATAAATTATCTTATCTTAAATATAAAAAAAGGTGTAGAAGGCCAAGAATACCAAGGGTTCTATCTCAGAAAATGAACACCAGAGATGCTCAATAAATCAGATCTACAGATACATAGAATTAAAGAAACTGATAAATCACGATCTATAGGATTGTAGCCCAGCAAATTAGGAATATCTAACTGTACCCGAAAGGTAAGGCCTCTCTGTTAAACTCTCAGAATTTCAAAACAGAAACTAGAAGTAATCTGTCTCTTGCCCTAGAGTCTAGGATTTTGCAAGAATTTACCGATCAGTTGAGAACAGTATAAGCACCCTTTGAAATCTAGAATCCAAACAATATAATATAACTCTATGGGACTGATATTAACTCCTGCAGAATTTCAGGGTTAAGGATAGGAGCAAGCAGGGGCTAAGATAAAGGACAGAAATAAAGAGGTTAGTCTAATTTGGTTCAGGTTTATGCAGCACAAGAACATAGAGTTTCCTATAACCGCAGGTAAAAATAAAGGTCAGCGAATGATCTGCAGAGATTTCTGAGGGAAAAGAAAAGGTTCCATAGGATGATTAAACAGAGATAACAGCGGCTTTAAGAGGGCAGCTAGAAAGGGGTTTTTGAAGAGGAAATATAGGTCTGATTGGGTTCAGGATTAGGGGACAAATAGAGACCGTAGCTGCAGGAAAGAGGGTTTATTAGTGAAGAATCTGCAATGGTATTTGATAAAGAAGGGACTGTGAGAAGGGGTTAGGGTTCAGGTTTGGATCTGCAGGGGCAGTCAGAGTTCTGTTAGCTCAGAGGAGAGGAAAAGCCTCTAAAAAGAAGTCTGAAGCCCTCCTCTCGGTAACCCAAATAATTGGGTTTGGATTTTCAGAGTTTATACAGACTTGAGGGGGTTATTGGGCTGCTGCAAAGAATAAAAGTATGGGTTTTAGTGTTTTTTTTTTATGAATAACGATCAGAAGTATTATTAGAAAAGGAAAAACAGAAAAAGGAGTTACAAGAAAGGCTCAAAAACCAAGAGCAGAGGACACCCCTCCCC
>JAOXJP010139684.1:0-13385 GCA_025762735.1 Platanus orientalis | reverse complement strand
CTCTTTTATGTCTTAAAGATCCCCCCATCATGTTGTAATGGACCCACCCTCTCCAGTTTATTGAGTGAGACATGGGGGAGACAACTTGTTTTCCCCCTTTTTCTATTTGTTTTATGATATCTATTAAAATATACACCTTTTTTATTTTTTTTATATTCAAGGAGGGTCAGTGACCCACAAAGAATGTCACTAACCCCTGTGCCTACCCTCATGTCCAATATGCACCTTAAAAAGTGGGGAAAGGTTCCAAGAATGGGCCCCACTTCACCCCTTTAAAACAGTGTGCTCAAGCACTGTTTTATAGAGCCAACCCTCATGCACAAATTTTTTACCCTATCTAAAAAAGGATTTCAATTGAATATTTTAATCTACTATTTGGTTAGTAGTTATAGCTATGTAATGAATTTTTTTAAGATCATTTTTTAATTCTAGCTATTTTTTATGCATTTTTTAATATGATGTATAGCATGATGTCTGAATTTTGAACTGTGGTAGTAACTCATCTTGCTTGAGCTATAACTCCTTGTACTTAATGAATCTTTTAAATGGGAACTCTCAACTGACCCCTTAGACCCTCTGTAAAATTTGATACCTGTCTAATTTCAGGATTTCAAAATATGCGTCCCACAATCCTGAGTTTTTAAAAAAATCTGTGTTGAGTGCACAGTATTTTTCACTTTGAAAATTTCCAAAGGTGGGTCCCACCTTTTCCCCATAGGCTGAAAAAATTTATGAACCTTCCTGAGGATGTCACTCACCTCCCCCACAAAGCCTAAGGTCAGTGGACCCCGGAATGTTGCCCAAAATCTCAGAAAACAGGTACTAGGCTTTCAGGCGTACCAAAATAGAAAATTTTCAAATTGTCTCTAAAACCTCAATGACCCACAAATGACCCCTAGACCCTTAAACCTATTCTTCCAACAATTCCAAGTCTCTAACACATCAGTAATACCCAAAAATGAGTCAATAGAGTCAGTATGCCTGATCTCTCACAGAGGTGGAGATCAGGCGTATATAGAATTCAAGCGTACCCTAACTTTTAGGCGTACCAATACAGAAAGACTTCAAAACTAACCTTTACCTTACATCAATCCTTAGACAGTCCCATAACCCCTTAAAAATACCCAATAAACAATCTCAACCCTCTGGCATACCAGCAAGATCTAAAAAGGTCTCAATAGAGTTAATACGCCTGATCTCCACCTCTGTGAGAGATCAGGCATATACAAGGTTCAGGCGTACCTGATCACAATGACTTTAAATGGTGTCCCCAATAGTCTAAATACTTACAAAATTCCAAAATGTAAAAAACTTGACTTTTGTGTAAATTCCATAATCTAGAATTAACAGTAAATATCAAATAGGACCCATTTTGGTCTATACGCCTGAAATCCCACTCAGTGAGAGATTAGACGTACCTGAGATTAGGCGTATTCCTTGGAGATCAGGCGTACAAACCAAAAACCTCTAAAAACTATCTTCCTTTTTATTAATTGCTTAATGAAAATAAAACACATGGTTAAGTCAGAGAAGTCACCCTAAAAAGGTGGGTGATTGGGGTGCCTAACACCTTTACCAATCGCAACCAAACAGCTAACCCGAATCCCTGCAAACCAGACCAAGTCACGAGAGTTAACCTTAGGCCCGAGTGCCTAGCTCCGGGCCCTAAAATAGCCTGCACACCTCCCTTCCCCTGGAAAGGAGGCAGGCGTCCAACCCCGCCTATAAAACCCCGAATTGGTGGTGACTCCAAAACACCTCGAAGTGGGTCGCAGGACCTTTTCCGCGATGCCCACATAATGGATAATGAATGACGAGTAATTTCAACAATTATCAAACCACATTATGTGGACCTAACCCCTCTAGGTACGACATCTTAGCGTGGATACGTACTCTCGCACCCTAGGTTGTTTCTTGGGTTGACCCTTTTGCATCTCTTTACAGACTGGCCCCTTTGGCCTCTACCTACAAGCTGACCCTTTTGGCTTCTCACTGTGGGCTGATCCTTTGGCTTCTCTCGAAAACATGTCATTGCTTTTGGAGTTGTAATTAACATGAAATTTCTTATTTGAACTTAGAAATCTCTAAACTCTTTATTTTCTATACGTAACTTGGTGCACACTCTTCTATATTTTAAAACATTTACTATTCATTTACAACAAAAGAAACATCATACAATATAGTATAAAACCATTTAAAAAAATAAAATACAAAATTTATTTTGTAAATTTAAACAAGCATTAACAAGTTCCATACATTCATTTAAATCACATGTTAAACAAATCCTATCAAATGCAAAGATACAAACAAATCATTAAATCTACTTATATAGATATAAAAATGCGTTTAGAAATATAACAAAATATATCATCTTTACTATTAATTAAGATAAAAACAAATTAAAACCTCATTAAATAAAAATAATATCTACAAATTGAAAATCCTAACCATAAACTTGAATAATAGAGGACTACTTAGTTTCTATGCAAGAATGCATTCACAAAACTTAGTAAACCTCTAAATTTCTTCCTCTTCATTTTCCCCTCTCAATCTCTCTAGGTTTCTTCTTCTTCTTCTTCTTCTCTCTCTCTCTCTTCCTTCGCTGGTCAAACCGCTTCAATTTTTATGTTTTTCTTTTTTTTCTTTCCAAAACTACCCCTATCAGGTTGGAGGTATTACAGTTGAGTACTCATAATCTCAACACATGACCTCACAGAGAACACCCCTCTTGAAAGTGGATCTCCCTACCACCTCCTACAGTTTTCCTTATGAAGCTAGATCTAACATCTTTCCAGTCTATTCAAGAAATTTGCAACTGAAGAAAACTCCCAATCATTCAGCTCTCTCCGGAAAAATGTCTGCCATATCACCCTTCTAAGGCTCTTATCGATATAATCTGCCAGTTTCACTTCCTTGTTTTTCGCTATTCTGAAACTTTTTGCTTCTAGGAAGGGGTCTTTAGCTACTCCAACTATCTTGCCTAAGTAGCGAGAGTCTTCATGCCATTTTCCACCTTTAACTGGATTCCTTCCTTAAAGTCATTCAAGTGCTTCACAATTCCCTTTCAAAGCCCATTACCATGAGACAACTGCACTACTCTTGTTTCCCAATCATTTACTATGCCGTACTTGCCTTCAATGATTGTTTTCCATAGACTCTCTACCAATTTCTCCCCAAACTTTCAAAGCCATTTGCACCGAAGAGCTTTGTTGGAAAAGATTAATGGTCCAAAGGCCAATACCACACTGCTTCTTGGATTTACACTTCATTCTACTCTACTAAATGACAGATTGATGAATTCTCCCATCCTTTTCAGAGAAAATTTCTTTCGAGTTTTTAGATGCTCTTTGCAACTAATACTGGAATAAGAAAAAGATAGAGAATGTATATCAAGATGCTGCAAGAGTTTGGCATAATTGTTGAAAACACGATTGTTTATGTCAGTCCCAGACACGAGCTGTTCATTTATTTTAATCCAAGGACTTGGGAAGCCACTTTCAATTCAAGTGGTGCTCTTCAAGGAGAACCCACCAATCGAGGTGGTGATAGAAGTCCCAAGCTGCTCTCATATATAGAGTATGCACCAGTTAAGAGTCTCATTGACCTTGTGGTTGATACCACAGTTCAGTATGTGTGTGAGAGAGAGAGAACGATGAGGGTGGAAGTTATTATGGCTTCCACTGAAAGGGAAGCCAATCAGTTTCCAAATTCTTCTTCAGCTCTTCAACCATGCAAGTCTCAAATATTTCTATTTTTTTATTATTTGTTTTATAGAGGGGAAGGAAATCGTATGTGATAGCCACAACAGCCCTTTTGGACACATCACCTTTTAATTATCATATTCCTAGAACAGTAGACAGGGAAGCCCATTTGCTGACTAAATCTTGTATACATGTTAATTGTAATACTGGTTGTACCTGTGGTAGTTTCCAAAAAACACAAGGACAAAAATGCCACAAATCTTGTTTAAAAAAAAAACACAATACGACACAACAAATAAACAAAGATGGCAACATCCATAGATTTGAAAACCCAGTAGGCCTGACTATACTTTGTTTGATTCGATGAAAAACTGGATCTATTCAGAATCGGTCAGAATGGTACCAAAAAAGAAAAGAAGATGTTTCATGCCACAACTTGATGAACAAAAGAAAACACAGCAAATGTTCTGTGATGAAAAAGTCTTTGTAGTGTCTACAGTGAATTATAAGCTGATACATGTTTTGTCGGGATTAAAAACATCCAAAAAAAAGTGTTGAGTTAAAAAAAAGTAGGTGGACAAAAAGAGACACCAAATTCAAAAACAGATCGTGTGTCAATCAATGTTACACCTACAGAGGTCTGTGTCAACACAGACAATCATTCTTCATCAGAAAAATATTGTTTATGTTTTGTTTGGTTTGTCAGATGAGCCATAAATGAGCCAAGATGAACCACAAACGGGTTCCTTTTCTGATTTGAGGCCCTATTCGGTATTAAAGTCCATGGCCGAATCTACTTTAAAAGGTAAGGCAAGCATGCACAACTCAGACAAATAGCCAATAAGTCCTCTATTTTTTGGTCTTTTTTTGGGATAAATTGGCCAAAATGCGTGTTGACTCTTGCATTTAGTTACAAGTCTCTCCCAACAAAGGATCTCCGATGAAGTTGATCTCCATATGGTTCTGTTACATATGTTTCTCATTCCCTTAATATTTTATTACTTCTCCTACACTTCATGCATGGCTCCTTCAATATTCTTCTTCTTATTATTATCATAGCAGATAGACCACCCCAATCAATGTGTTGTGGGAAAACTTAGATTTGGGATCATATGCAACAAAATAGAAAAGATAAAATAATGTAAACAACAATCACACAAAGAAAAAGACGATGTAACATGATTTGGCTTGAAGCCTATATCCATGGGTGAAAATGGCAAGTGAGATTTCACTTTGAACAAAAATAGAGATTACAATGAACAGTGTAGCTGCTTTCCCTTCCAAAACCCTCTTTTAGACTTAAAAGAAGAAGCCTTCAAGAAACTTTACTTTTTAAACATGGGTTTAAATGTTGGAAAAAGTTTTGAAAAATGCCTAGATTTTTTTTATGTAAAATCTGATCATTTGGTTATATTTGAGCCAAATAAAAATAGGACCCGTATGTTGTTTGAAATGGGGCTACATAGGTTTGTGTTCACTTCAATGAGGAGAACAACGCCGTATAATTGGATACTCAAAACTGTTAATGGGTGAATGAGAAATTGTCTCCAAAAGTACCTAGTTGATTACTGGTAAAAGTGTGAAATTTGAATAGTCCTACATGGACTAGCCCATAAATTTTGTGTGTTCATATACACTAATGTTGAACATAAGTTTAGGCCGAGGACCTAGCCTACATGGGCGAGGCCTATATTTAAACACACACTCGTGCCGAATCTGGCTAAGCCGGATTGGGTTAAGTCAATAAGAAAAAATAATTATTATTATTATTATTATTTTTTCTTTTTGCTTTATCCCAGAATCGGTTATACCTGTGGGGGACATGTCTCTATGCATGGGTTTTATAGTTTTACCCTTGTGGAGGTGTGTCTATTAGTATGATTTTATAGTTATGCCCTTGGTGACTGTTGAGCCGAATAGACACACATGTGACTATTAAATCACACGTATTGACACACGTATGTTCCGTACGGACATGTAGGAACCTCTTAAATCATCTCATTTTCACGCATGTTTATTCCGTACGGATGTATATGTGGCTACTAAATTGCATCTCTTGTGCATTTATGTCTATTCGAACACTAAAGGTTGTGTCTCTATACCTGTTCTGAACAGACACGAACAATCTATATATAAGTAGTCCCTCCATCATTTCATTTATTCGAATTTCAATCAAGGCATTGGTATCATAAGTGCATCCATGTCAGTGTCAATGTAAAAAAAAGGTACAAGCACAAATTGGTTTGCTAGACACACAAATTGTAGTGCTTCTTCTGTGTGTGGAAGATCATTGTATCTTGTGAGGCAGATGTCCGAAGATATCGTAAGCACTTGTGCGAGGAAAGAGACTTGTCTTAAGGACATAGTGTTAAACACTAGCCTTGATCAAGTTAAATGAAGTTTTCGATCATCCGAATCAAGTAAGTAGATTTCGTTTGTTTAATTCAAATATTCTTCTTATATTTTATAGAATCATGCACATATATAGAATATTGAAATAACATTAAAACCCTAAATACCCTAACTTGCCAAAATGGAAGTTTTAGTGGTTCCATATGAAATCAAGACATGACTCTCAGCTGAGAGTTGTGTGAGTTAAAGCCATTGACTCAACAAATCTTCACCTTAGCTTTAATTTTACCAAGGTTATATAGTACAAAAAACTCTACTCTCATCTTCTCCACACAAACCCAAAAAGAAATTCTAGATACTGTGAACACCAATCAAGTCCACCTGTTTTGTCTAGACACAAAACTCGTGACATATACACCATACTCCACCTAGGCTCACATTTCGAAACCACCCTAGAGAAAAACCGAACTTGTCCTTCTTAGAGAACTCTACATCATATATACCTAGAATTCACCTCCACCTCAGACATGAATCATAACATGCTTACTATTACCACAAACAATCATTAGCCTTGAAGAACCACAGTTATACATACCATCGGATCAATTCGGTTTTGACACCATCCAACTCGATCATAACACAATCAATGCACATGTTTAATTGCCTTGAGCCAACAAACCTAGTTAACTCTAAATAGTGACCTCGATCCATCCTCTCTAACCACAGAAACTATCTCACCATTGTCTATCACCTGAAAACATGTAGCACTTGTCTCTTCTCCAATTATGAAAGAGACCATGTACAAACGCTTATTATTATGTGCACCCTGTTTCCAGCTACCCATCAAGGTCAAAGGAACATTGTTAATTACTGTATTCCCTATCAGATGATGCAAACTATCATCACATTTTTTCCCCTTCATCAGGATTAAACAGGTACGTGTGATTTTCATGGCTCCACCTACAGCTATTTACCTACAACCTTTGGAGTACAACCGGCCTAGGGATATTAGATTCCTTCACATTTTTGGAACATATACCAAACCACCAAAAGTATAAACCACCCCATCAAACATTTTGATCTTCACCGTCCCAACACTGTGACATCACAAGTAAACCTAACACCCAAAGAAACAAAACATGTTTTTTTTTCTTTGAACGTATCAAAATATTCTTTTCTAAAGCATATATGAATAAGACAACCTGAATCTAATATCCACTCATCATGAAAAAAGTACACATACCTTTAAATACTATGACAACATCTTCAATCTATTCCTCATGTTCCTCTGCCAACGTTGTATTAGGATTGTCAATTTTCTTTCTATCAGCATGTTCTAGACAATCCATTTTCATGTGATTATATTTATTATAATGAAAACATTGTACCTTATCCTTTTCTCTAGACTGACTTTTATCACATCTAGAACATTTTTCTTTTGTTCTTCCTCTTGTAAATAGATTTTCTATGCACTTACCCCTCACATCTTCTCCAGATACCTTATTCCTCAATTCTCTAGAAGTCAAGGACGCTACCTTAACATCCCCTATGGAGATTGTACCATTTTCATAGAGTAAGGTCATAACAAAGTGTTCATATAATGCAGGTAAAGAGCACAAAATAATGATAGTTTGATCTTCATCATCAATCTAAATATCAATATTTTTTGAATCCATAGTGATTTTATTGAATTTGTCAAAATGGGTTTTCAAATATATACCTTCTCTCATCCTCAATGTATAAAGGCGTTGTTTCAAATACAATTTATTCGTGAGAGACTTGAACATATATAGGCTCTCCAACTTGAGCCATAACTTAGTTACAAATACCTAATCTGCAACTTCTCACAACATCTTATCGGCCAAACATAACTGAATCATGTTAAGTGACTTGATGTCGAGTTTCTCTCTATCATCTTCCAACATCGTCGTAGGAAGTTTTTTATTCCCCACCAGAGCTTTGGTTAATCCTTATTAAACCAATAGTACACGCATCTTCACACATCATAAACTAAAGTTCTTTTGTCCGTCAAATTTCTTTACTTCATACTTTGCAATTATGTCAAAAAACCTCAATCACAACTTAGAACTCCAATACCAGTTTGTTGTGCAAAAACCTAGATTTGAGATTGTATGCAACAAAATAGAAAAGATAAAATAATACAAACAACAATCACACAAAAAAGAAGACAATTTAACATGGTTTAGCTTGAAACCTATGTCCATGAACAAAAACAGCAAGAGATATTTCACTATGAATAAAAACAAAGATTACAATGAACAATGTGACTGTCTTTTCTTCCAAAACCCTCTTTCAGACTCAAGAGAAGAAGCTCTCAAGAAACCCTACTTTTAAACATGTGTTTAAAACCCTAAATACCCTAACTTGCCAAAACAGAACTTTTGGTGGCTTTGTGTGAAGTCAAGACATGACTCTAGGCTGAGAGTCGTGTGAGTTAAAACCACTGACTCAACAATATCAATCAATATGAGAAGTAGAATCAGCTTTATTTAGCGTTCATCGTAGCCAACAAGGAGGACTAGATAACCGTGTCTTAGCCATCAAAGTGTATCTGTTAATAAAAGCAAAACACACATTCTCAACGTTCATGCAAAGAGAGAAGATACGATGTTATTAATTTCAATGGGAGTGGATCTGAAGGGGGGTTTGCATGCATTTGATTAAATTTAAAGCAATCTCCTTCCAAAATAATGTTTCTGGCCTTTATAGCATACCCTACATGGAAATTAACCTAGAAGAGCCGCTTGGCTCTCGACTCCTAGACCTGAAGACCTTGCTCTACGTTTTTTTTCCCAACCAATCAAAAAAACGACCATTTGTATCCCTTACTACTACTCTTACACCTGAATTGTCATTACTGTTTGCACCAAAAACCATCAAAGTTAATTCTAATCAAGTTAGTTAGGGGAACCAATAACTGTAAGCAGAATCACTATAACTTTGCTTCCTCTCAATATCAGTCTCCCCAGCTTCTTTGAGATGTAACTGAGTCCGGTTTACATTGCAAATAATTTTAGCAATATCAAGAGGGATGCCAAGAAGATTAGGTACGAATGAAGTACAAATAGGTGCAAATGGCACCAGGGTGTGGACACATCAGCAACGAAAAGTGATAAACATCCTCTAAAAAGTGCAAATCACTTTTCGGAGCTGATGCGTCAACCTCTGGTACTATTTGCACCTATTTGTATGAATTTCATTCGTACCTAATCCCAGCTGAGATGACTAATTTATTTGTAACTTTCCACATGTTCCAACAAGTAATCCCAATTATTTCAAAATTTTGTTTAATTGAGTTTTAGATCTTGAATTTAGAGTGTTGCTCAACCATTATGAAAAGTTTCTAGATCTATTGGAAAGAATGCAAAGGGAGTAATTAAGAAAAGGCAAACCATACCTTCTCTTCTTCGTAAGGACATTTCACAATGAAGGGAAACTCATAACCGAGCTAGCTTAGCTTGGCTCGGCATGAGCCCAGCCTGAGTTTGGATTTGAGCTCGTTTACTAAACAAGCTTGAGCCGAGCTTCACTAAGCTTTGTTCACTAAAAGCTCAGTATGGTTAAAAAACAATTACGTAGTAGTAAAATTTAAAGAAGACAAATTAGGCTAATGGTTACTAGGCTGTTGGGCCTTTCTTGTCTTCTTCTTCTTCTGACAAGTTGAGCTGAACCTACCTTTACGAGCCCAACCCAAGCCTAAGCCCTGCCTACTCAGCTCAGCTCGACATGTTGCCACCCTATAGATTACAAACTGGACGGGTATCTTCAATTTCTATCGCACAGCTTGCTCCAAGGAACATTTTGACCCATGAGTAGGTACCTTAGTAGGTAAAATTTCACCAAGTTATCCTTCCACCGCCCAATTTCTTAGAAGATGAGCAAAACTCATCTGGCGTGTCAAAGTAGGCACCTTAGGTCAAATTGTATTGTTAGGTTTATTTGCATGAAAGCACGCTCCTTCTTGAGATCCCCCTCCGAAGTATCTACGATTCTATAATCAATGCCCGGAGGACCCTTTTAAAGCTATTATACTTGGTTGTATTTAGATTTCGATAATTCAAGGGAATATGCCTTCGCATTGTTTTGTCATTCACACTCCTTTTAAACAAACGCCCTTGGAACCCACCCATTATTTAATAAATTCACTGGTTACAGCTACTCATCTTAATTGATTTTGAGTTTCCAATTTGTCCGTACTTGTCAACCTCCTCGGACCGGCCCATTTTCTCTCTTTTTATTTTTTATTTTTTGGAAAAAAAAATTTGGGTTTGCACATCTTAATCACCACTAAATTAAATGAATTACAGATCCTCTATCGAGCTTAAAGTGTGGCATCAAGACACGTGTCTCAAAAAGTGAAAATCACCTACCAAATTTATTTGTTGGGTGCATGTCACACTGCAAACACATGCCACATAATATTACACTTTAAGCACGTGGAGGATCTGCTCTGGGGTTCACATGAGCATTTTGAGAGGAAATCATCTACAGTTCAAACAGTTCATATCACAGCCATTTATGTGGATGACTTTTTTCACCCTTAAATTTTAAATCTCAAACTTTTCTCTCAAATTAGACTATTTCCTATCAGGTATTTCTCAAATCTGAGGGAGATTTTATTTTTTGGGAACAAATGTTCTATTCTCAAATTGTCTACTCCTCTGTGTTCAGACAAAGGCAGACACGTGAAGCATTTTGTTTTTTTTTTTTTTTTTTTAAATTGTTTTTATGGTTTTGATCCTATACCCTACAAAGTGGATTTTCTCTTGTGAAAAAGTGTATGGAAACCCTGTTGTGTCAGGTATTATGTGACACGTGGTTGATAAAAAACAAAAAACCCATCTCTTTCACCTTATACTGGCATAACAAAACAGAAAAGGTTACCAAGAGGCCGAGCACGAGCTACGTTTAGAGCTTGACCAGGGGATAGTTGAGTGCGAAGAAACTAAAACAAAAACCAGACCAATCCACTAAAACAAGAACCAGACCAATCCACCAATCAATCAGCGAAGAACACTCCATTTTCACTTGACTTGAAGGTTCACCCAAACCAAAGAAGTGAACACTTTTTCACCACATGTCATATAATGCCTGTCCACCCCTTTGTGCCAGGCGACCGTGAAAGAGAGTCACCAGGCACGTTTTCATAAGAGAAAACCTGTGTCCTATACATCCCGGCCTTTGTATTTGGGATCATGGGGGAGTAGACAATTTATGACTAGAATATTTGCTCCTTTTTTATAAGAGGACAAATATGTCCTGGCCAGAACAGAATTTTGGTTTTTTAAGAGCAGAAAAGGGTTTTATATGGGTCTACGGATCAGGTCAAACTTGCAATAAAGCAGTGGGTGCACTCCTCAAACTAAATAACGGCAAAGGGGATGATATCGTATGTACCACACCCCTGATGGGACCACTGGGGGGGTGGAATCAATTCACTTTTTGGAGGTTTTTGATTCCCCCTACTGAGTGGTCACATCAGGAGTGTGGTGCACTTGATATGGCACCGGGTCAAAGCTGCCAAATGGATAATTTGAGCTATTGAAAAGTATAATTTGAGTATGTCCGGTTGCAGCATATCTCTTCCATAGGGTCAAATCCCTGGAGAGGGGTAGGGTGCAAAGTTCAGAGTGGTGTCGCTTGCTTAGGTTCTCGAGTTCTAGTTGACTCAGGTCAGTCCGCTTTAAACGGCTGAGATGACAAAGACCCATGTGATTGTATCCAAAAAAATAAAAATAAAAAGTCCTGGACCGTTTGCAATGGAGGTTGTTATTTTTGTGGTAAAGTTTGCAATGGAGCTTGTTTTTTTGGTGGTAAAGTTTGCAATTGAGCTTTTAAGGCTTTTTATTTCCTCTTCTACCCGGAAAAAAGAAAAACACAAAACGAAAAAGCAAAAGCACAAAACAAACTACAGTTAACTAAATAACGGGTAACTTATCCAAAAAGATTATCCAAAAAAATAAAAATAATAACGGGTAATTTACCAAATCAAATAAACAAGAAGGGTTAGGGCATTTTGGGAATTATAAAATTGAAATGGAGAATGATTATCTGTTTTGAAACAGACCTCTAAAGGCGGATTGACACATGATGTGTTTTTGAATTTGATGTCTTTTATTGACCACCTACTTTTTCAACTTAACACTTTTTCGGACCCTTTCACCCCCCAAAAACAACACATGTCTGTTTATAATTCACCATATACAATACAGAGGCATTTTTATCACAGAACATTTGCTTCGAATTGAAATACTTTTCAACACTATTAGAGAGGGTAATTTGAGATAATTAACAAACTAAAAAGTACCTCACGAACAGTGAACTCCTTGAAGCTACCAGTTTCCAACTTCCAAGAGGACTCGGAAAGCCTTCTCCCACGCGTACGCGGAAACGATTTCTTAGTCCGGATAAAAGACCATCCAAAATGCATCACAATGTCAACTCCGTCCAGTTTATATACATGCGGTTTTCTAATTCATCGATCGAACGGCACATTCTTTGCGAATTGTGAAGGGAAAAGAAGAAAAAGCCAGAGAAAATCAACGAGGGTAAGCTAGCTAATGGGAAACACCAGTATTTCTCTTCCTTTTAAAAAAAAAAAAAAAAATTTGTTTGCTCTTTAAATCTGTTAGATCTTGTGTTTGATTCGTACTGTTTGAATTTTTTTGGATGTTTTGAAAAATCCATATGTATTGTTTGATATCATTCTTCTCATAAATAAATAAATAACGTTTGATATCATTTTGCTCTTCTTCCTTTTTTTTTTTTTTTTTTGTTAATTTAGATCTCGAGGAATCTAGCAACGCATATAAGATTTTATCTTATCCTGGTGTTTATTACAATTTTATGAGATATGGATCGATTTGAGTGATTCTTTTATTTTAATTTGTTCTTTTTTCCATTTTTGATTCTACAGTTCCTTTGATGTTCTTCACCTTTTTAGGATTTATTGAAGATTTTTGGCCTTTGAATATTTTGTCAGATCTGCCATTTGATTTCGTTATTCTCTTCTGTTTATTTACCCTGCGTTTGGTTGTAACCTAAAGTGAATGATGACATAAATAACCTAATTTTGTATTTAAAAAAAAAAACCCTAAGATAAGTTCATATATAATTTTAGTTAATAAATCACTATGAATCTGAAGAAGTTCATTTTGAATCATCATCTTATGGCTTCAAATGTTATAGGAATTTAACATGAAATGATTACCTTACAGGCAGCAACCAAACACGGCCTTATTTAATTGTTGTTGTTGTTGTTGTTGTTGAGCTCATAAACTGTTACAACAACAACAACAAACAGCCTTATCC
>JAOXJP010139673.1:0-13385 GCA_025762735.1 Platanus orientalis | reverse complement strand
TGGTAATTTATTCACATTTTCATATAGTGTGGAGTACTATGTGAGTATATTAATGATGGACTAAAATAAACCCAACCCATCTCACTCTCACAGTCAAATGTAATTGACTAAAGAGAGTTACACACACACATAACCCTTAGAATTACATGCAACGTGATCATGACAAAAAACATAAGTACCTGAACCACACAAGATCGGGTATGTTGCAACTTAAGGCCATGTCTTGAGTGTAGTTGTAATAATTACAAAATATGGGGGGGGCACATAAACAATGGCACATCTAAAGGCACACACCATAAGGATAAGTATTAGCATACATGTATGTGAGAAGCTACCCTAAAAAGGTGGGTGTATTGTGGTGCCTAACACCTTTCCCAACCACAATATAACAATTTACCCAAGTCTCTAGTAAGCCAGATCAGTACAGATTTTGACAAACAAGACCTAAGGTTCTAAACTTCCTTTCCTCAAGAAAGAAGTCTGGTGTCCAACTCCATCAATAAAATCCAAGTTGGTGGTGACTCCCATGAACCTTCGAAATATGTCAATTTGAAGACCCTTAGAGGGCTGGGTAGGGATGTAAACCTTGATGCCCATAGAATGGCATAACCCATCAAATACTAGCGCATTCATATATGCACCTATACCACAGGTATTTGCCTCCACAACTAAGTGGAAGATGGGTGTAAATTTCCCAATGTCCACAAGTTCAAAAATCAAATCGTTGATATTCTGTGAATGTTGATTAATTATCTTGAAACAATTGATTCATACGTCTGATTCAAACATAAATATCTGCTATTAAGTAGCTCATTATTTCTACAATTTAATTATATAAATTTGCTTATTAAGAGGCACTTAAATTATAAGAGCATTCTCTCTTCTTTTAATTGAAAATTTACTATAGTAAAATCAGCCTAATTAGAGGTATGCATTGATCAAAGAAATTTATTTCTCTAAATCATTTACTTATATCTTTTGAACCTTAGCCGGAGACACCGGTGGCGATTCTTCTCACCCTCGTCAGAGACACCGGGGGTGGACACTAGGTTTGTCGAAGACACTAGACCATTGTGTGTAGAGGTTTTAATGAATTAATTTTCTCCTATAATGTTGACAAATATTATTAATAAAATTAATCAGCTCAGTGAGGAGCTTTCTACAGTGGACGTAGGCCCGTAGTGCCGAACCACTTTAAAATCTCTATGCAATTTGTGTGGTGTGTGATTGTTGTCTATCTAATTTACTTGTGTTGATTGTCAAATTTATTCATCCATCATTATCAATTTAGAAATAAAATCAAGTAAAGAAGTAGACAAGCCAAAAGAATTTACAAAATTGAATATCCTATTCACCCCCCTTTAGGATTGTTAAGGATATAGAATTTTATACCATAGCAAACAATAAGGGGGTAGACCAAATCCATGCCGAGCTGTAGATGTCTACCAACTGGTAAAACACTCTATCTTCCTCAGACCGACGGGATTTGATGCGCCCCTTAATGAATGCCTAACATTTTCCAATATGCAGGGGTAGACACATGGATCAAAAAAGTGATTTACACATTTTTTAGGGGGGTGATTTCACTTCTCGATGACATGTGTGCCCCCTTCCATATGGGCATACCTCATTAAGGGAGTGCACCGAATCTTGGGGGTCCTTAGACAGTCTTGGGATATGGTGCCCCCCCCCTTAACAAATGCTTAAGTTTCCCAGATGTAGGGCTATCAACGGTGTAATACGAATCAAATATAGGCATATTCGTCTTTATATTTGTTTATTTAATTGGATATCGGATTGAATTTGAATATTTATGAAAACACTAAGGACCTAGGAATTATAGAGATAGAAGACAATTGATAGATCAACGAGAGAATGGGGAACTGGCTACTAGGAGCTTTCTTTCATTCAGATTGGGAATGGGAGATGAGAAATGGGTTATGGTTAAGGTTATGGTATTCATATGTTGGTTGTATTCTAGATAACATGTCCCACAACATTATAGTATAAATATTAATTTCAATGGATTCAAATATTTGGTCGAATAATCAAATCGGAGATAGATGCATTCGAATCGAATACTAGTGGATCGAATATGAATCGAATATAGATAATAATTGGATAGTTGACAGCCCTACCCATATGCAGGGGTGGACACATGGTGTCAAAAAGTGAAAATCACCTCTCAAAAAAAGTGTATATCACTTTTTGATGCCTGGTGCGGATTTGATCTTCCTGTATGCAACAGCGAACATATAGCGTTGAAAAAGTGATTTACTCTTTTTGGGGGTGGGTGTTTTCACTTTTTTGATACTACGTGTTAGCTAGTGCATGTGGGGGGATTGTGAGCTTTAATTAAGGGGCACACCAAATCCTGGGATTCAATGCCATGTGTCCTCCCCTACATATGGGCAGACGTTAGGCGTTCATTAAAGGGGGTGCACCAAATCGACTCAGACATCAAGAAGAGGAAATAATGGTCCGGCACATAACCCAAGTTCCGTCACCTTCTGTTGACTTCTAACAGGTGCAACTCAGCATTTAGTCCCCAAAGTCTTAATAGAAGCTCAATAAAGTACAATTAATCACAAAAATTGGGTTTACCAATATGAGGGAAAGCACTCATCACAAGCCTATAAATACTAACCTTTGCTTAATAGAGAAGGTTGAAGAAGTGACCCATCTTGAGACTATTTTTCTTCATGAAATGGCGCACCACAATAGAAGCTGAGTTCATTGCTTTTAAAAAAGGAAACTGTTGAAGTGGAGTAGTTAAGATATCTCGTAGTAGATTTTTTTTATGGAATGGACTAGTTCAATCGTTGTCTATATTGTATGATAATCAGACAACTATAGCTAGAACCAAGAATAATACGTATAATGGAAAGAATAGACATATACGCCTGAGACACAATATTGTGAGAAGAATGTTGAATAGTGGTATTATATCACTAAACTTTGTAAAGTTAAAAAGGAATCTAGTTGATTCTCTAACAAAACCATGATAGAAAAGTGGCAAACGAAACATTTAAGGGGATGGGATTGATAGCCTAATTGTGAGTTAAATGCGATGGAAACCTAACTTATGTGATTGAAGATCCCATGAAGTAGGGTCAGCTGGGTAATAACAAGTTGTAGGATAACTCGTTGAGCATTGTCAAAAGAGCATAAACTCTTAGTCCCTTCTTATGGTGTAGACAGTGCATAAACTGCAACATAAAAGTGAGGGATGAATTATTAAATTCTTAATGAATTCATAGCCTATAGGTGGTGCAGTTAGTTGCAGTTCACACATGAATGAATTCACTTATATGGGTGTAAAAGAGGGGCCCCTTCCTATGAGAATTTGGGTTGAGTTCACTAGAGTACTCATAGAAACCAGGAGTGATGCAAGGTCAAAATGTGTCAAACCATATATAATGACAACATTTGAGAAATTTGAATGTGGGTTGTAGATTTAATAGATTTACACAAATAGAGAATGATTCAAAAGAGCTTACTCTATTAGGCTCAGTAAATCCTGGTTTGTATATCCTAAGTATCGGTTCAAAGTCCAAAAGACACCGGTATCATTGAATTCGATTTTTACTGGTTTAAATCCAAGTTGAGTTATTTTAATATTTTGAATATGTGGCGAAATTATTGTATTTAAGATTCAAAATATTAAATCTTAAAGGGTTCCAGCTATTGAAATTATCTTTGATTAGTTGAAGTTCGAACGATCGAAAATAATTTCGACCGTTCAAAAAACTTCGAAAAAAAAACATTATGTTTGAACGCTCAAAAATATTTTTGAACATTCAAACTTTGCAGCACAAGAAAAAATAAACATTGTGATTTTTAGATCCGTTCATGGGGAAGCATGCAAAGGCATGAAAGATGTCTGTAGACATTGATATATGTTGTTTCCCATGCCAATAGATGTCTACTAAGTCTACAAAAACATTCTTAGTGTCTTTACAAAATCTATAAATAGAAAATGAGTTTTCATGAGAAACACACTTAAATCTCTCTTCTTTCTTATTATCTCTCTTTCCTCTTCGTTTTCTCTATTGTTTTTGTGAAAAATATAGCAAGAATTATGCTTAAATTTTTCTTGAGGGTTGAAGTTGTGTTGCTTGTAATTGAACCACATCCATTGTCATTCTCTGTGGATCTTCTTATATTGTGTGTGTCCAAGAAGATCAGTATCATTGAATCCTGGGATGGTCGTCAACAAATCCCTTCCGCATCAGAATAAAGGGAAGTGAATACCATTAAGGACAATGCCTCCTAGCACACCTCAACACAAATCGATAACTTTTCCCATTTTAGTTTGTTAGTTTAGTTTAGTTTAATCTTATTCTCTCCAATAGTCTTGATAATCTCTTTGCAATAATATATCAAGTAGTTTGATTGATTCTTTTTAAATACTTGAAGTAATCTATTTACAACAAATTGATTGTTGAATTTTTGTGATTATTACAATATCAAATTTGTTGTTTTTATATAATTCATGCAATTTTTTTAATATCATGATCCACATAGAGATGAATCATACCTAAACTAATTCCTGCATCAACCAAAGAGACAGTCAAACAAGGCATAAAGAACTTTAAATAGATGTTTGCAATCGTCAAGTGGTATAGGACGTTTAAAAGAGTATTAGAGGTAGTCATGAATAAAAGCATCTTGAGGTAGTGGAGTGAGGTACCTTGGAGAAAACATTAAAGTAGTCATTAGTGAGTGTGTGAGCCTTATGATGGAAATGTGAAATATCCAAAGAAGTGCCACAAAAGTAGATGGGGCATAGGCAAAAGCATACTACTAAAAGTAGCAATGTTGAGTGACTGTAGTGATACCAAAAGTGGTAAAATATAGTTAGCGAAACATTGTTATGAAGTAGAAGGTGGCCTGTAATGAATAAGAGAAACATGATGCAGTTATAGGCATATTATAATCATTTTACAGTCCCTAAGGTGCGAAGGATTTGCATGTTCATGGGGAAATTAAGACAAGGAATGTATGTTTGTTCAGATTTGGGATTTTCTATTGAGTCAGTGGCGAAGCCACATGGGGGAGGGGCATGGCCCCCCCAAACATTTGAAATCACATGAGAGTGGGACCCTTGCCCTCCTGCCCCACACCCTTGCCTCCCTTCCCCACACCCTTAGCCCCTCAACCCCCTCGCTGCCCCTGCAACACCGTCCCCCCCAAAAAAAAAACAAACTTTCCCTCCCCTCTTTTTCACACCGACTCTCTCTCTCTCTCTAAGGTAAAGTAGTAAAGCGTCATCTTTGTTCAACTGTTCCCACGGTCTCCTTCTAGTTTTTAAATTTGTGTTCCTTTTTTTCTCTATCCGAACCCAACACTCTTTTGGTTTCATTCTCTCTTTTTTCTCTATTTGAACCCAATGCTGAAGTGAACCCTCTTGGCTCTAGTCTTTCAGTTTTGGGCCTCATCTCTTATCTAGTCAGTAGTCTTTCCAAGAGCATCACAACAACACAGAAAAAGAGCAGGAGTGTCTCTTCTTCGGTGACAGCAACAACAACATCAAGACTCGGCGAGGCAAAGATTATAGGTAATAGGCATGAAGAGCTTCTTCGTTAAAAATAAGGTTCTCTTAAATTGGTATTGATTTGAATACATTCTTGCTCTAGAGAATACTTGATGTTCTTTGATTTTGAGTTTCTGGTATATGTTCCAGTTTTGATCTTTACCCCCAATCCCCCGTAGTGCTATTCCTCTTGACTTATGGCAAACCAATTGTTGGTGGTGATTTTTTCCTCTAGCTTGAATATAATGAGAGAACACACACACAAGGGTCAAGAGTTTGCCATTTTGAAATGCTATCATAATGTGCAATGTTATTACTGTATCAGTCTCTTCTTATTTGTTTCCTTAATCAAACATTTTGCATTATTGAGGTCAAAATGATAAACATCAGTAGTCTTTGAGTTTATCATTCTTGTTATTTTTTCACAAGTTGTTGAGCCCTAAACCCCTTTCTTCTTCATTTGTGTGTGGGTTACGAAGTACATCTTGATTTTTATTTTAGAGGGTTATATATAGTGGATTGATCTAGACATTTTACAGCCCTTAATTTAAAGTTATACTGAATATTTACACTTTTTTTATCATCTTAATGATTTACTTTAATATATTTGTGCCAAATCCATGATTTACATCATATACAAATTACAAATTTCAATCCCACAATTTAGTCCTTATTGTAATTTAACTTGAAAAATCTAGGTTCATGGCCAAGCTAAGATCTATTGATTCATTCTTTAAAAGAAAAGATGTCTACAATTTAGAAAATAATACACCTTTGGATTCTTCTGCTGAACTTCAATTCCCAAAAAGCATCCTTTCAAATCTCCAATGATCGAATCCGAAATACATCGTTTTGGACCTCCAACAGTGGAACCTGAAGAGTTTCCTTTCAAATCCCCAACTCTCAATGCTAAAGAAGTTGATGTTTCTTCTTTAAAATGAGATCTAGGATTACGTTCACAAATGTGGAATTATCCAGTCAAATAACGTGATAAAATAGCTTACTTAAAAGCAGGCCCACATCAAAATTGTCTTTCAAAAGATCCACTTTCTAAATGAGAAAAGCATCATCGCTGCTTTCAAGCTTCTTGGTTCACATAATTTTTTTCTTGGCTTGAGTATTCTCCTTTTAAGGATGTTTTATTTTTTCTACCATGTTATCTTTCTAATATGAAAAAAATTACACGTCCTGGTTGTGAGGTATTTACTGTTAAGTGATTCATAAATTAGAAAAAAGGTTAATGATGGAAAGAAATAAACCTTTTTGAATCATATTAGGAAGGATCCTTGTTCACCACATAATAATGTTGTGAGATCTTGTGAGGATTTATTGAAATAATCATGACATATTGATAAAGTAATGGATGCGTAGAGTTTTGAACAAATTCTAAATAATCGGCTACAAATCAAAATTTCTATTGATGTTGTTCGATAGCTTATATTTCAAGAATGTGCTTGTAGAGGTCATGATGATACACTTGATTCAAAAAATTGATGTAATTTCCTATAAATGGTTAAACTTTTGGCATCATATAAGGATAAAGTTGTCAAGCTTGTTCTATAAAATACTTCTAAAACTGTCAAGTATACTTCACATACAATTAAAAATGAGATTTTGCATGTTCTTACAAGTAAAGTGCGGAATAAGATTCATGAAGATATTGAAGATTCTAAAATTTACATTGTTGTCGACGAAGCATGTGATGTGTTTAAGAGAGAACAAATGACTCTTGTTTTGAAATTTGTTGATAAAGATGATTTTATACAAGAGCGCTTCTTTGATCTTGCTCATGTTAAAGATACATTAACATGGACTCTTAAGAATGAAATATCCATCATCATTTCCCATCATAGTCTTAATATTCAAAATATTCATAGACAAGGGTATGATGGTGCAAACAATATGCATGGTGAATGTAAATGATTGCAAACTATATTTCTTAATGATTGTCCTTATGCATATTATGTGCATTACTTTGCTCATTGGTTACAATTAGCATTGGTTGCTACATATAGAGACGTAGTTTTTGTCCATGAGTTCTTCTCAAATTTGAATTTCATTATCAATACGGTTGGTGCTTCATGTAAATGGCATGACGAACAACAAGCTACTCAAGCCACACAAATTGCACATATACTAGCTATTGATGAATTTGAATCTACAAAATGACCTAACCAGATTGACACTTTGAAATGAGCTGGTGATTCTTGTTGGGGTTCCCATTTTTATTTTATTTGTACCCTAATAAGGATGTTTGGTGCTTGAAAATATTAAAAAAGAAGGATCAACTTACTCTCAATGTGGGGATGCTAATGTGGCTTATAAAATGATTACATCCTTTGAGTTCATATTCATTTTGCATTTAATGAAGGAAATCTTGGGTATTACTGATGTTCTTTGTTAAGCTTTGCAACAAAAATCTCAAGACATCTCGAATGCTATACATTTAGTTTCAACTACAAAATCAATTATCCAAAATCTGAGAGAAGATGGTAACGATACTTTGATTGAGAATATTATCTTGTTCTATAAAAAATTTAAGATTAATATTCTAGATTTGAGTGTTCATTATGTTGAAGGTCGTGGTCGCCATCAATGGGATCACATTACAATAGAGCATCATTATCATTTTAACATATTTAATGTCACCATCGACTTTTAATTCAAGAGTTCAATAGTAGGTTTGGTGAAAGGGCTATGAAACTACTAACACTTAGATCAACTTTGGATCCAAATGATGCATATAAATCCTTTAGAATTGATGATATATGATATCTTGTGGAGAATTATTATCCTCTTGATTTTATTGAACAAGAAAAAATCAATTTGAGGTTTCAGTTAAAGCATTTTAAACTTAATGTGTTAAATCATCTGAAATTACAAGATTTGCTCCCATTGCAAAATTATGTTGATGATTAGTAGAGATAGAAAATTCAAAGACGTACCATCTTATTGATAAATTGATTCGTCTTGTTTTGACTCTTCTAGTGTCTACAACGACTAAGAATGAGCATTTTATGCTATGAAAACTGTTAAAACAAGACTTTGCAACAAATGGAGGATAAATTTCTTATAGATAATTTGGTTTTGTTTGGTTCGGATTCTCATAATCAGATTATGAAAATAGATTTTGAAAATCAGAATCTGGTTTGTATATCCTGTTTTTAGAAGGTGATTATGAGAATCCATAATCAAAATCCTGTTTGGTTTAACATTATTAAGAAATGATTATTCAACTAAACAAGATGAGAAAATTCATAACAAAAATCATATATATATATAAATATTCTTAAAAAGTCAACCAATCCATCCAAAATGAAATTAGAAAATACAGTTTCTATAAAAAAACATCATGGATATTTAGATCCTAATGCTCTTTCTATAGTCTTTGTAATTGCATTTCTAAACTCACCCATTTGTTACTGTGACTGTGATGGCACATCCTCGTCTAGATCATCATCATCACCCTCATCATCACTATCAATAATTATCAAATAATCATGACCATACTCTAGAAACAACTAATCTTTGTTTGCTTCTTGTCATATGAAATTGTGTATAGTGCATGCAACAATAACAATGAGCACTTGTGTATCAAATGAATATGGAGCCATTATCTTCAAGATTGGAAACCGCTTCTTTAATACACCAAAACACCTTGCGATGACATTTCTTAATGAGGAATGACCATAGTTGAATATCTCTTTCATTTGACATGGTCTTCTACTACGACGAAAATCCTGGAGATGATATCGGACATTTCAATATGGTGCAAGAAATCCCAGCATATTTGTATACCCAACATCAACATAATATTTACCTATACATAAGAAAATTGGGAATATAAAATTATACTTTGACACTTTAGTAATTAACCATGTAGAAGTTTGAATAAAGAAATAATTACCAGGTGGTGGATGATGAAAGTGTAATCTCGGGTTATTAATTGCTTCAGTTAAAATCCGAGAGTCATGTGCTATTCCTTCCCATCCTGCCCATTTCCAAGTAAATCACATATCAAAAGAACACACAACCATCACATTTTGTGTTGTATCTCCCTTCCTACCAGACCGATAAGGAACCTGTTTTGCAATTGGAATGATTGCATCAATGTGTGTGTGCCATCAATTGCTCCAATACAATATTTGAAACATGAAATGTGTTTAGGATTTTTACATATCTCCGGAGGAGTATGATCAAATGAAGGGGGTATAACAATATCTTTTGAAAAGTTCCATAAAGCAGTTAGCACATTTTTGAAATGTCGATTGGTTGTCTCTCCTGAATGGTTGAACCTATCAGATGTCGTAAAATTTCTTTCATTTTGTCTAATTGTATAAAGAAACATGACCAGTTGTTCTCGACACTTATATTTCATGTATCAAATAATAGGTTTCTTTCTCATAGTGTATGTGCAAGCAGATAAAAGATATGCCTTTACATTCGAAATAGTCGTTGATATCTACTAATAAAACTTTTGTAAAACACCTCATATAGAAAAACACTACCTGTTAAAGCCAAATTATGTAATGGTTGCTTGCATATTATTTTCTTTAAGAGTTCTTACAACACCTCCACTGCTATTAAAGATATCAAAGTGTCTTCAACAATGTCATCTATATCCATTATATCTGTTCACAAAGTTATATTAGTATGCAATTTATTCAAAATGCATTATTATAAATCCAAAATGTATATCGCCAAAATCAAACGTCGAGCTCATAGTGCATACATTTATTTATAATAAATAACAAAACCATCAGATGTTTAATAACATCCAAGAAAACCACATGATGCTATAACTTTAATTTCTATAAAATAAGCTTTAATCTATTACATCATTTAATAAATATCCATAACAATACTTTGAAAAGAATACATCCATAATACACAAAAGACAACAATAGATTAGGCTAAAAAAAATGACATTGTTTAGAAATTGTCATTCCTTATTATGAAATGACCATAACTACAAAAAATATATCATGTTTCCATATCCATCTACAAAAAACCATATCCTGAAGGTACCAATATAAGTTTCATCTATCAAAAAATTATATTCATCCCTAACTTGCTTCCTTATCCAGCCACCCAACTATTCAAGCTCCATATATTTTGAGGTGCAACCATTTTGATCGTGCCTTGGAGTTCATGCCACAAAACATTCTCTATTATTAGGGATCATAATTAATTCTAGAGCCTTGAGATACATATTGCTCCCCACGTCCACCTCTTCCATTTCTTCTAAGATAGATACAACAGCTTTCAAGGAGAAAGGATGCAATGTTGGGGGTGTAGATTGTTCTTGTGATAATGGTGGTGAAATAGACATAGCAGCTACCCTTGCATTTGAAAATTGAACCAATCATTCAATTGCAACTGTTATATTGGTTTTAAAGACATCTTTCTTAGGAGGTTTGCAATCGTCTGATAGTTCTGGTTGACGCTTTTCCTTACCATCACATCTTTGTTCTTCTACATTAATCCCATCACCTATGAAGACAACTTCTAGGTTTGTTCCATTCAATTCTTCATTTAAATTATCTTTAACAAGGCACTTTGCTCATTCTCCAGTATAGGTGCTACCTCCAAATATTTTGTCTCACTCTTTGTCATATTGCAACCCACAAAACCTGAATATCTTTGATTTTGGATTTTTCTGAAATAAAAGTCTCTAACATATCATTAGGGGACAATATGATAAAAAGACATAAACACTTGAATAAATAATATCATTATTTTTACCTGAATGTATTCTTCCCATCGCTCATCATCAGCTACCACAGTATGCAAGTCCTCATTTCATCCCATTTCGGTTGCTTTGATTAGTTTTTTCTACTCATGCCATCCATTCCTCATGTTATTGTATAAATTATTAAACTTTAATTTCTTTTACTTTAGTGTTGTCATCTTATAAAAATGATCAATGATAGCATCATAACCCTCTTTGTTAAAGTTGGTAGTTGGCCTATTCCCTATTCTAACTTGCTCCAATGTCAGCTCCACAAAAATTTCTTTATATGCATTGGACTAATGAGCATTAACCTTTTGATCTATAACTTTTTCTTTCTCCTAAGTTTTGTGAGATGCATTTTGAGATGACTTCTGTGGCAAAAACAATCATAATGTTGTAATTGGGGCAAGAAATACATAAACAATACATAAACAATCATAATCTACATACCAATTTTTTTGGGTCATAAGATGGTATAAATGAGATACTACCAATGTCATTAAGGAACAATTAATTTACATAATTCACAATTCATGAAATGCTACATGAATTAGAAATTCATAGCAAGCTAATGTTATGTAGTCTATCATATTTGTTTGTTAAGAAAACAATGAAAGAAAGAATTTCAAGCAAACTACATTGAACCGTTTTGAATGGCAAGAGCTAAAGCATTCGGTAGCACAAGGCACAACAAATCCATAAGCAAATAAAGGATATTTTTTAAGCCATGGAAAGGGGAGGGAGCTGGCCACTTCTAGAGAGATAGTTATATATATAGAGAGATAACATGAATGTGACTCTGCAAACAAGTGAATTAACAAGAAAATGAAATAAAATAACAAGAAATCAAACAAAAAATCCTACCACGAATCATAAAGATTGATATATAAAATAAAAATGAATATGCTAAGTAGTCTCTGAAAACTATGCAACTACTATAAAGAGAAGAAAAGGGAAATGAGGGTCAAGAATTAAAATGTGAATTTACCTACCAATGTGTGTACAGACCCAAATCAATCCTCAAGCAAAGATTTGATTTAGAAAACAGGGGCTGTGATTGCTACAACCCTCTTTCTCCCTCACCTGAAAACAAGTCTAGATTAGTAGATTACAAAACCAACTTTAAGCTTCCCCTCCCCTCTCTAGGAAACCCAACTTTAAGCTAAAAGGAGAGAGAGAGAGAGAGGCGGAAAGAGCTGGAGACAAAGAGAAAGATGAAGAGAGAGATATATAGAGAGAGAAGATATCATAAGAGAGATGGAGATAGAAAGAGACACGGAGAGAGAGAGAGAGAGAGAGAGAGAGAGAGAGAGAGAGAGGCGGAGAGAGCAAAGAGAGACGAAGAGAGAGAGAGTGTCGGGAATGCACAACCAAATGGAAGAGAGAGAAGTACGAGGAGAGAGAGAGAGGTAAGCATAGAGAGAGGGAGTTGATTACCTGAACTTGCGCTTGTGCAAGGTGAGATGAGCCAGAGATGGTTGAAACCCTAGACACCTTCTCTTGCAAAGCTCTCTTTGCAGAAGAAAGCGAGAGAGGCTTCATCACACAAGTGATTATGCACGCGCCTTTTAAGAATCACAGAAACAGACGGAGACCTGTTTCTGATTTTGACAATAAATGACCCCTGATTATCCAAAATTGTTTTTGATAAGCTGAACCAAAGATCGTTTTTCATCTCAGAATCAATTCTAATCCAAAATCAATTTTGAAAAGCTGAACCAAATGCTACCTTACTTGTCTATATTGAAAGAGAAATTGCTGAGAACTTCAATTCAGATTCGATATGTGATGATTTTAGTTATCTAAAAGAGCGCATACTATAATTTTAAATGGGGATACTTAGTTTATGTATTTTTGTTTCATTTTATTCAGATGTACCTACCTAGTATCCACATGATAATTGTTTAGAGATAGGAAACTATGAAAGATGCCCACTTTTTTTTTATTAATCTTGGTACATATTTGTTAAGTTTGACTGCTATTTTTTGTTATACATTTATTGGACTATAAAATATTTCATTACATCTTGAATTGTGTTTATAAACTCCGCCAATGTTTGTATCTTCAGACATTGCCGGTCCCAAGCCCGGATAAAGGAGGAGGGTGGCGTCAGGT
>JAOXJP010139662.1:0-13385 GCA_025762735.1 Platanus orientalis | reverse complement strand
GAATGTGGAAGTTGGAGAAATACAAGGTGCATGAAATTATGCATGAATTTTACAAATTGTGTATTTGAAAAATGTGAAGTTTTATAAATTTATGAGATAATTTTGAAAGATGGATTTTGATAAAGGTGTGCTTTTTCAAAACATGGTGCATGCTTAAACTATGTTAAATTATTATTAATGTTATTCGTCTTGAGGCAGTATCTAGAATAGGATCTCTACAACAAGGACATCTAATAATCAAGATCTCTTTTCCATAAAACTTTTGGCAAACTAGGGCTTGGCTTTGTGCGGATGATGAATCTAACAAGATAAATGTAGAGAATGTGTCTTGGAAAAATATTTTATTTATACAAAATGGGTTGCACTTGGAGTATGAAGAATGACTCACAAGTTGCCTACGTACCTGACATAGAGGTCAGGATCAAGCCAATTCATAGTCCGTTCTATACATTGCTTTCATAATAAAAAAGTTTACAAAGTCTTTAAAAATTCTTCAAGGTGATCTTGTTGGATTGATGTTGATAGTCCCTTGGTCGGCAAGGTCTTGAATGGCATGCTTTAACTTGTAGCAGTTTTTAGTGAGGTGCCCGAAACCTTAATGGTAAGTGTAATATTTCTTCACATTATATGTTTTTGGGAGAGGATTGGGTAGCTGTCTTGGTGGAAGTAGCTGGAAATGTCCTTCGTTGACCAGATTAGTCAACGTGTGGTTGATGGGATAGGGCAAAGGAGTGAACTCTCTCTTGGTCCTTTTGGAAGAAGAAGGGTGGGGTCCAATACTTTTTCTTTTGAGTGATGGCAGTTGGATTGGTGTTGTTGGAGTATGAATAGTCTGAACAGAATGGTGACATTAAACCATTGAAGTCATGGGTGAAATAGATGCAATTAAAAAAATCTCTGGCTCCCCTTGTGCAGTCTTGAGAGGTCGGTCAGTCTCTTGGATCAGCCCATCTTGTATAGCATGTTCTATCCTTGACGCGGCTTTTATCATAGATGAAAAGCCATTACATGTTTCAGTCAATAACATTGTCTAATATACAGGACTTAGGGATTTTAGGAAGGTTAACGCCATGTCCACTTCCTCTAAAGGATTTTCCAGTGTGGAGGTTGCGAGACTCCAACGAAGGGCATACTCCTGAATATTTTCATGTGGTCTAGGTCTCATTCTTTCCAACTCTGACCTAAGGGGCAAGAAATCTAAGTTGAACTTGTACTTCTCAGGAAAGACTCGTGATAAATTTATCCAAGTTTGGAGCTTATCCTTGTTTAGGTTCCAAAACCACCTGAGGACTTGGCCCTCTAGGCTTGATGCAAATAGACAGATGAGAAGCCTCTCGTCCTTACCTAGTTGGGCCATATCATGACAGTACATCTGTAAGTGCATGACAAGGGATCCTTGTCCATCATACTTTGTGAATTTTGGGACCTTAAGACCAATCGGAAGGTGTCACTCAAGATATAAGCATAAATCTTCAAAGCTTGTCTTAGGGTATCAAGCTGCTTTCAAATTTTCTATTTCACCCATAAGTTGATCAATCTGTTGGTTTGTCTGGGTTAGGTGCATAGATGACTCTGAGACTTCCATGTTCGGAGTGTCTATTGAAGTTCCAGTCAAAGGTCTGATTGCCATAGTTGCTTGAGGATGAGATCTTTCTTTCAGAATGTCTTACTTGTTTATTCTTACGTACTGCCCCAAAATTGTA
Organism: Platanus orientalis; assembly: GCA_025762735.1. Taxonomy (NCBI): domain Eukaryota; kingdom Viridiplantae; phylum Streptophyta; class Magnoliopsida; order Proteales; family Platanaceae; genus Platanus; species Platanus orientalis. The sequence goes on along the minus strand of JAOXJP010139662.1, from coordinate 11,682 downwards.
TAATTGTTATGATGGTTTTCAACTATTAAAAGACAAAAATATATTCATTAAAAGCATAGTATGAACAAAAGGGTTTATCCTCAAAATTTAAAACTATTGCCAGGATTCATGTCCATGATTTTTTTTGAAAATATAAAATATAATGAAATAGTTAATTTATGTAATCATATACTAGATTTTGAGTAATCACAAGACGAATCATGAGGAAATGAGAGGGAGCTGGAATATAAGTTGAATTGAAAGCAATAATGTAAAACCCCTTTGAAAATGAATCTTTAAGCGAGTGATTGGTTGGATGAGTTGTAAAGGAACTTTATTGGTATCAATATGATTGTCTATGAGAGATACCAAAGAAGATTACAACTTGAATTATAGGCAGTATGCAAACTGCCAAAGAGATCCCACACTATGGCGGGGAAGGTTGGCTTTGCCAGAGTTTAGAATAAATCATTTATCTGATTGACATTTTCTTCCTTCTAGAGATTAATGAAAAAGAGAAAGCCATTGAGATGGGACTTGGAAGGGGATAGAGGGGCTAAGCCTTATCCACAACTAGCTCAGACTTCTGAGGTTGTAAAACAGGATATAAATGCTTGAGGAAGAAGAGGTATATTACCAAGATGGGTGAACTTTCCTTGAAAACTCTGAAGGTTATGACTATGTGAAGGGACCATGCAGATAATTGCCCCCAAGTTAGTGACAGGAATACGATTGAATTTTGATTGCTTGATTAGCCTTGAATCCTATAGACATTTGTTGTGGTTTTGAGAGGTAAAGAATTAGCAAAAGTATTGTATCAAGTTCAAGGGTTGGGTGGAATCGATTTGGTCTGTACCAGTGGGAGTTTCAAGATGAAATTTTGGATTAATCTTCTGTAATTGAGACAAAGATAACTCTTATTGAGGAGCAGTGTGGAAAAGTTAGGCAGATCGATAAAAGGGCAAATAAGACATGTTTCTAAAAAATAGAAAATTTTCTCATAACTCTCTAAAGGTAAGTAGATAGATGTGGATGATCTAATAGAAAGAGATGTTCTTGCTATTAAGAGAGTAGGAGATTGAGCAACTGAAGGTGTAAGATGAAAGCTGATGATGGATCTTGTTGGATAAGGGACAAAACACAATCTTTCAAAAAGACTATGATGCTAGCCAAAACAAAACACTTAGAGCAGAGAGACGGGTATTATTTTGACAGTTGTCTATAAGAGGGGAAATAGAGTCTCTAAGGAAAGGGAAAGAATTCAACGATTACAAAGAGTTTTGTATAGAGAGGTTTATGAAAAGGGAGTCAAGTCAGTGACAATCCTTATTTCTGATGACAATAGTGATGAAAGAGAAAGAGCAGAATTTTTTTTTTGTTTTTTTAAAATATATGTATAGAATGTTTTAATTAGTTAGTTTAATTTTTAGAACAGATGTATTAAATGAATTGAAGATTTGTGAAAATATTTTGAAATGAATGTTTTTATGTTTTTATTTATGTAATTAAATGAATAAATAGAACAAGAAGTGACTTGAGATTTTTGGAGTATGATTTCATATTTTTTATTGACTTAACTGAATGAAGAAACAATGACTTGAGTTTATGTGAAAAGTATTTTGAGATGAATGATATTATATTTCTATTGAACAAGACAAGATATAATTTAAGTTTATGGTATGTAAAAAATAATACACATATACACATGTATGTATATGTGTATGTGTGTGTGAGAAAAATGTTCTATGATAAAAAAAGTATCTTTAGTGTAGATGGTAAATTATAAGTTGACATGGGTGTGCTGAAGATTAAAAAGGTCCATAAAAGAGTTGAGATGAAAAAGTAGGTATCAAAAAAGATACATCAAAGATTGTGTTTTTTTTTAAATTAACGGGCTATGGGTTGGCCCGAGCTCAACTCGAAGCCCGATAAAATAACTAAGATTGGGCTTGGGCCTAAGTTTCTAAAAAAATTTGGGCCCGAGCCCGGCCTGAACCCGAAACTACTATGGTGGGCCAAGCCCTGGGCTTACCTCGGCCCAGCCCAAACCCGGCCCATGCACACCCCTAGTAAGCAATGTTTCTTTTAGAAAGTACACAAGGTCTCCTTAAGTTTGACCAATTGAATGGCAGATCTCAAAGCCCTAGACACCTCTAATATTATGTTAGGTATGTAACGACTATCGGAGCGTGATTTCGTACCTAATCACTTTTTTTTTTAATTAATGTCTAACGGTTCTCGAATGTTGACTTATTTAACGGCTATCGGAGCGTGATTTCGTACCTAATCACCTTTTTTTTTTAATTAATGTCTAACCGTTCTTGAATTCAATGCTGACTTATTTACCAATCTTCTTTAATTCACGCAAACTAAGAATTCCACGTGAAGTACCTTACCTAACAAAAAGTCAGGACGTTCCATTTCCACCTAAGATTCGCACTCCTCCTTCAGTAGATCCTACCAATGTAGTGTCTAGTAATGAGAAACGCGTCTACACATCCATACAACGGTTAGGATACCATGTTTCATTGTTTCACCGTAGTTAACTGATGCGCAGGTTGGTCCCAGTCTATGCAGGGTGTTTTCAGGGAATCTAGTTTCATCGTTTGGGTGCTTGTCAAACAATGATAGACGTGAATAATTGGATCTGATAGATTGTCAAGCCGTTATGGTCCACCCAAACTAATACCTTGATGAAGATCTTTAATATTATCATCAGATCATATTAATTTTTGACCTGGGAAATCTTTTCAATGGAACCAACCCACCACTAGAGGTTTCAATGAGTCGAGCTTTGCCCAGCTCAGTTCAGGCTGATCATACAAGGATTTGGTTCAGACTCATCATGATCAGGCTCCATAATGTTTGCCATCTCAAGCCACGAGTCAAATTTGCTTCAAAAGGCTAAAGAGTTTGATGTTAGATGGTTTTAGATGGAATGTTGAGCCAGGTGAAATGATCAATATCTAGAAGGTTCTCTAGATTCCTTCTTCCCCTAATTTTAAAACTGATCAAATCCCCCTAGGTGTGAACATTCAAAAAGTTCCTGAGCTAATTGATCTGGATACAAGAAGATGGGACCATAGACCCATCTCCAACTTGGTCTCTCAAGCCAACTTAGATCACATTTCCAAAATTCCTTTGGGATTATCTCGCAGTAATGACCATCTTCTTTGATATCATGATAAGCGTGGTATCTTTACAGTAAACGTGCATATATATTGTAAGGCTGCGTCTATTCCTATCATGCCTAATAGGATTGCATTTCATTGGAAAAAACTGTGAGTGTTTACCATTCCTCCCAAAATCAAACATTTTCTCTGGCATGTGTGTAATGGCTTGACCCAACCTAGTTTGATATTATCCGGTTATGGGTGTTCCAACATAGGGCCACTCTCCTGACATGGTCTTCCTCTATTGTTAGTGTTGAATGCCAAGCGGCTCGCCTACACTTTCTGTACGCTCATGCCTTGGGTTTCAAGGTGGTGATGTTGGAAGGTGATTCTTCCATTGTCATTTCTCTCCTTGGCAGGGGAAGAAGATTGGAATCAGTTACCCCACCTTGCCATAAAATGAGTTCACGTCAACTCCAATCTAACTAAACCATTCTCTGCTCAGGATGTGACCCATCAACTCTAATCTTACTGAACTGGTACCACTCCATTCTCTGCTCAAGATGTGACACAATGTCTGACAAAGAGTGCAAATATCCTATTCAAGATGGTGTCCAAGGTGTCAAGTGACTTCATTTGGAATAAAATGGGTGGAAATTTAAAATTTCATCCAATCACTACCCATTTTATTCCATGTGAAGTCACCTGGTGTCCTGAACAGAACATCTATTTTGATTAATAAATACACAAGTACTTATTAATTGTATATTTATCATAACACTCTCCTTTGACCCATGTGTATTAGCTCAAACACCCTTTGTCAGGCCACGTTACATAATGATTGCTAATGGAGTGGTACCTATCCTTTGAGACTATAGATGATTTAAAATCCCAAAGAATCCTTATCCCAGGATCGGATTAGGAGTGGCCCTTAATGGGTGTCAACAGTGTGTCTGTGACCAGTAGGTGATACATCATGTTAAAAAAGTGATTTACATTTTTTGGGGGGTGCTTTTCACTTTTTTGATGTGATGTGTCACCGTCTGGTTGTGGACATACCGTTGACACCCGTTAAAGGAGCGCACATAATCCTTTGGCTTGTCCCCCCCACTTTTTTTATGTGATGTGTCACCGTCTGGTTGTGGACATACCGTTGGCACCCGTTAAAGGAGCGCACATAATCCTTTGGCTCCCCACCGCCCCACCCACAAGAAAATCCTGACTCCGCCCCTGCTCCTTGTTAAAGACTTATCAGAGTGACTCCGCCCCTACTCCTTGGTAAAGACTTATCAGAGTGACTCCGCCCCTACTCCTTGGTAAAGACTTATCAGAGTGTCCTTGGGAGGTTAAATGTTTTATTCACGATTGTAAGGTTTGGCCACTCTTTTTTATGAGATCTCTTTGGGATCATGTAATCAAGGTATCCATCTTGTGGCGTCTCTTGGCCTCGGGGCCCTTTCTTGTTCTTTCTGGCAGGTTACCCCCTCCCCCTTCTTGACTGGTGGAATCATTGCTGGCGGATGGTGTTTTGTTTTCGAGTTTATCCCATTATTACTATATATTCCCTTTACAAAAAATTAAAAAAGAATTACATCCCATGGAATTTCCATGAGTCTTTATAGACTACTAAAAGTGAATGATTAATTACCTCCTTGGAGTTTTTTCCTATTATTTTCTACAAACTATTAAAGGGCATTAAGTATTAGAATATAAATATTGGAGCTCTGACAGAATATGGTTCCTAAATTCAAACACAATAAAAGAAACAAAAAGAAATTCTCATGTAAAGTCTCAAATTATGCTCTAGTGCAAATTATAACGGCCCATAAAGGGCATCAACACTGACCCAATCCACAGATCTCCATTCTTTTCCTCCACCTCACTGATAAACCTCAAAGTCCTTCCTTGGTTATCTTCTAATACTTCCACAACATGGCCCTCCTCATTTAGCTTTATAGCAGTTGCATGGACCTTCAGTCCAAATACCAATGTGTGCAATTGCTTGAGAGTAAGGGGGAGCTTCAACAAAGTTTTCCGAACCCAAGTGTTGGAAAGAAGCCAATTCGAGACTAATCCCTTCTTAGAGTGCAAGGCCACCCAGAAGTCTCCCATTGAATTCCTTCGAACGTTATCAGGAAAACCTGGTAGGTGGGCAAAGACATGATAAGTTCCAGCTTTAGGACCTTGAAGCCAAAGCCTTAAGATCCTACAACTAGTGGTCTCAGCAACTAGCACGAAGGAGCGGTCCTTGCTCATTGCCACACCGTTGGCAAACGCGAGGCCTCTTAGCAAGACCGTCACCTCTTTGCTTGATATGTTATATTTCATCAGCCTCCCCGTCTTGTCGCCACTTAAAAGTGCTGACATAAATTGCCTGCAAATAGATTTCAGGCTTAATGATGTAATTAAGAAACAATGATCCATGAATATTGGGAGGGGAGCTAAGTGTGTATATGGCGTAGGCATTGAAAGAAAGAAATTACCTTCTCTGGAAGCTTGTGCTTGTATCGGTGAAATAAATCACATCTTCATGCTCATCGATATCCAAATCGTTGGTGAAGCGGAAGGGCTCCCCTTCAGCCTGGGTGATCAATTGAATGGCCAAACCACCAGCTGACCCTACCATTTGAAGTCCAAAGTAGGCATCGGCAATGTAGAGCTCTCCTGTCTTGGGATGAAATCGTAATCCTAATGGCCTCCCACACACGTGCTCCATCTCTGGCGCAAATGGGCGCACACACTCCTTCCTTTCCATGAAAATTAAAGTTATATGTTTCCTTTCAGAAATTAGGAGTACTATAACTAAAAATGATAAGCATCATTTACATTTTTAGGGAGAAAACTCTCTTATCTCCAAAGGGAAATTTTTTGAAATTTTAAACATCCTCAGTTATTGTTTTATCCAAGTGTAACAAATTTGTTAGATGGTACTCCTGATGATCTGTAGGCTGTTTTACCAATTGGACTATATATATTTATATATATCAGGGGATGGAACCCCCATCATCCATGCTCTATCAACGCCCTATTACAGTAAATTACTGTCTTGTTTTCTTTTTCTTTGTCCTTTTAATTCCCAGAATTTCATATTGAAGGAAACCCATTCATCATCACCATCATTTTGAATAATCCTCTGTTTTAGTCGAAAACAAATAATATATAAATTAAAGAGAAACAGGGATCAATCGAGGAAATGATATTGAGCAAGTAAATACAAGGGAAAATTTCATAGTTACCTTTGTGGAGAGGTGACGGCAAAGTCAGTCCATTTTGGGTCTTCTCCACCCTGCCATTTAAGAATTCGACCATCAGCGACGCCTGTGTAAGGACCCTCCCCGTTGGGATCGAAGGCCAGACTCTCCGGTCCGACTGCTCCATTGAGTTGAATTATTAGTGCAACTTGGAGCTTGTCTTGGGCTCCAAGAATAGGCAGCGGTGTCAACAAGTGGATGGGGTTGTGAGTGAGGAAGATGGAGAAGACTGCTAGAGTTATCGCTGTTAAGATGAGTCTTGTTGAATTCATGGCCTCGCGAGACGCAAGAGTACAAGCGAGCGAAGAGATAAGAAGGGATATATATGAGTTGAAAGTCTTATCTTTCATCATCTATCATCTGTCTAATAAACCAAGACTTTGTTTTTTCTTCTTTCAGTTTTTGTGGACCGTTATGATGTAACATTGATTTGGAGAATCTGGGGTCAGGTCAGTGGTACATTTATACCCTCTTATCCCAATCCGTTACCTCATGTGAGTGCACCCTGATTAAGTTGGGACCTTATTACAGTATATTAGAAGCCAGAAAATCCTCTGTACCGGGAGGAGGGTGCGCCCTCTCATAGGGGTGTGGTTAGGTTTTAGCATGTAGGGTTTAGGTGGTTATCAACAATTCAAGCTAGTTTGGGTCAGCTCACCATGAACTAGATCCTTGCTTGATGCTCTAAGAACTGAGCCCAAGCCTCCAATTGAGCTCATTTAACGATTTGATTATCCTAAACTCAATTGATTTTTTTTATGGCTCAATTATCATTTTAAGTTGCTGGTTTCTTACCGAATGATGGCGGCGGACTTGTTTCAACTAGATTTTGAATGTTTTTCCAAGTCCAAGAGTTATTTTGCTTGATTTTAGAAGAAAAAATGTCCTCTTTAGGAAATACAAGGACTTCAAAAGTATCACCCATAAGGCATCAGAATGTAAAGTTGGTTTTTATAAAATTGTTAAATAGAATATTCAACTCTTACTTGAAGGGAATCTTGTAGCGGAAGAATCCCTTAGATGTTGTCACTTGCACTCATTTTGTCGGAATGAGGCAACATACTTTAGCTGAGCACTAGCAATACCAATTGTTTGACTTTTAATCAATCGCAGTTAACGTTTGGCTTTCAAATACGGAGATCATGAAGAAGACTCATCTGAATATTATCAAATCCTTTCTAGGGTATCAAAAGCCTAATTGATTCCTATTAGGGTGTCTTCAAATTAATTTAGGATCACCCTAAATTATATTTCAACAGTTACATTGTAACGCATGTGTTGTATTTAAAGAATAAAATTATATTTTTTCTATTATAAGGGTAAAATGGTTATTTCATATGTTTACATAGACCACAAAGTGGTTTAAGAAACCTTCGAACCAAGTTAGAAGTGTTGAACCCAAATTTGACATTGAACCTGTCAAGTTCGAATATTGCCTTAAGAATGTAATTGGGTAACTTCACAGGCATATACTTATACCAATCCTAAGAGAATTGGAGGTCATGTTATATAGTTTTGGAAAGATCTAGGAGTCGACTTCCCAACAAAACAACCTGTGTTTAAATAAGGGTTTTCTAAAGAAAGTTATGATTGTGTTCCCACAATGTCTTTGTTGATAGACTCACTAGTTTAAAGTAACTTTGGACATACACTTAAAAAAATGTAAAACGAATTAGACAGAAAAATTTATACTATTAGAAAGGTCTTGAAGTCTAGTTTTTAAAAACACAATTGGTGATCAAAAAGGATAAGCGTAGAGCGAGATACAACCATTTTAGCACAAGGAGTCAAAAGCTAGGAAAAATAGGGAGATGCGAGCTTTAGGCCCGATCGATCGAGGGTGCTGAAGGCCCAAAATGGATCCGGAACGCAAGTGGGTTGGTTTTCTTGTGTGGAAAACCCCAAGGAACGACTATAAAGCCCGTTTTTATCTCTTTTAGGGCTTGTTTGACATAAAGAAATGAATATTAGATAAGGGAATAGACTTTGGAAAAATTTGAGGAATAAAGAGGAATCTTATTATCCAAGAAGCAAGGTAAGCTCCAAATCTTAGATTTAACTTATTTTAGACTTATTCTTTAGTTTTCTACCATAGATTATCTTAGATTCTTGGATTGTGGTCATGGATTTATGGTTTCATCTCAGGGAAATGTATGAACACCAAAGGAAATGAGGTTCTTCTTCAAAATCTCCTTAAAAAATAGGATGAGCTTTTTTAAAGTAGTTATATAAAACTTACTCCATTTTTGTTTGTTTTAAATTCTTAGAAGTCTTGTAATCATGGTTATCAGGATCTTAGATTATAGGATCGTAGTAGGATCTCATCTTGGATCGTGGGATCTTACGATCCTACGATCCAAAATCATCTAAGCGATCCTGATCAATTCTATTATGATCCTATAAAAAACATGTTAAGTTTAATAAAAAATCTCTAATTATAAATACTAATTACTTAATTCAGGTTAAACTATTAAAGAAAATAATACTTGAATATGACTCTTCTTTTCCAAATTGTTTGCATTGTTTTGTTTCTTTCATTATAGAGTTCAATTACTCAAGTTGAGCAGAGCCAACCAACCCTTGTAACCTGTCCTATTTAGTTGTTCTTCAATCAAGATTCAAGACTATAACTCCTTATGATAAATCTAAACCATAGTCAAGCTAATGCTAGTTTGATTGGAATTGTCATATTTTGATAATATCAATTTATAGGTGGAGTTTCAAGTTGAGCAAAGCCAACCATAATCCTATTTCTTTGTAAGGTGAATCTATCCCATATGAGTGTGGAATACCTTCCTTTGCAAAAACAACTAAAGAGGGAATGAGTTTTCGTGAGTTTTGTTTTTAACCATAGTAAAAAGGGATTGAAATATGATTCCACTTAGTTAATTAAATATGTTTGTTATTGTGGTATTGGAATTTTGAAAATATTGTAATTTGATTAATTTACTTTTCAGGTAATTTGTTTTGAAAAAAGTATAATATTTTCTTAGTTAATAGAGATAAAAAGTATAAAAGTTGGCCTAAGTTAAATTTTATTCATCTTCCTTTAATAATTTTAATGAATCTTTAACATGTATCATTATTATCGTGTCTTCCCTTTAATTTCTAATGAAAATTAGAATCTTACAATCCTCGATCCGATCCATGAGGCAACCCCACTGGTCTCGATTTTAACAACCTTGCCTCACCCCACCCAATAGAGAGAGAGAAAGCAAACACGACCCCATCACGGCGACCACACTCCTATTTCCAAAGAGTTCTGTGTCACTGTCCCCTCCGCATGAACCGATGCTATAATGCCAGTGAAGCTCCATCACTGTCCTCTTCTCACAAACCGACTGATACAGGTAAAGAATCTCTCTCTCTTCAGAAACAGCAGCTCGAACAAGGACGAGATTTGGAAACCTGAAGATAGCCATGTTGCTTTTCATGGGTTTTATAGTGTTTCTAGAACTAGTTCTCAAAAACCCAGATGAGCAGATTGATAGACACGGAGAAGGAAGAGTTGAAAGAGGAGGAAAGAAAGAACTTACAAAAAAGAACAGGAAAACAAATCAAAAAACATAGGAAAAAAGAGAAAAGTTTTCACCTAAAAAGAGCTTAAATCTCCCGTAAAGAGCAGAAGATTAAAAAAAAAAAAAAAAAAATAGAGAAAAATAAATAAAAAATAAAAATACTCACCTGAACAGAGTTTATATCACCGGTAAAGAACATGATATAAAATCTAAAAACAAAGAAAAAATTTGAATAAAAAAATACTCACCTGAACAAAAACTTAAATAAATTGCTGGTAAATTTGCCACTGCCGGTAAACTTGTGATGTGTGGCTTGAAGCGAATCCCGAATAAACGAAAGGTTTCATTTATAGAACTTTGGGTTAGTTAATCATGGGTTAAGCATGGTTTAAAATGGGGTTTTTGGGTTTTTTTTTGGTTGTAACGTATCGGTTTCTTAGACTAGCATATCGTTACCAGGTCAAAACAAGAGGATCCTTTCCATTATATGGGAAATAGGCAACGGATAAAAGATTAATTTTTGGAATGACCCATGATATGCCATCTTGAAATTTTCAAAATAAGAACTCACAGCCCCAAAAACAATAAAATTGTAAAAGTAAAGGAAGTAATAGATCAACAAAATAAGGAATGGAAATTAGACGCATTACAAAATTTATTAACAAACAAAGAAATAAAATGGAATAAAAAAGATATATATTAGCGAAAATAACCGAAAGGATAGATCAGAATGGAAATATGACAAGAGAGGATTATACAGTAAAATTTGGATACTACATTGAAGTAAAAGAAAAGAATAGGCATCAAAATAACAGCAACACTAATGCAATTAATTATAGCAACAATATGGATAATATAAATAACAAAACAAAAACATTAAGGAATGGAATAGAAAATAACACAAATAGAAATCATAATGAATATAATAATAGATATAATGATAACATGATGTATAACAAAAATCAAGGTAAAATTAATAATTTAAATGAAGAAAGAAATGATAACAACCATAATGAAAACAAGAGTTTCCCTTAGAACAAATTGTGGAAATTTAAATATACCACCAAAGATAATAAATTCCATATGTAGAGCATGTAATGAAGTTATACTACTAAATGGAGCATAATTAAAAGAAAAATAAATATAGATCCAATATGCCCTTATGTAAATCACAAAATGAAAGAGAAGAGAACGAGAGATTACTTACTTCTACATTCAAAAAAAGAAGAAAAAAAGACCAACAAAACCTTGAAACTGGTCGAAGAACAAAGAGAAACAAAAAGAGATGGAATGAAATGAGTAGAAGATTTGAAAAGACAAAAAGAGGATCTTCACAAACAAATAAGAAGATACTCAAACAGCTGGGGTAGCATTGATGACCACCTGCAACACCATCTTACCCCTCATCAGTCCTCCTTCACATTCACCTCAGCTGAGCAATCCCATCTCTCAACTCTTCCTTCTCCCTCTCTAGAGTGTTAATGTATCTCATGGAGTTTCTAGTGAAGGTATGCAACTCGGATTAGATCCCTTGAGAAACTCATTGTGGGCATCGTGGAAAGACCGGGTGGTTTGCCCTCCCCACTTCGAGGAACAATGCCCGACTAATTTGTGTCGGCTTATGGGCTTTGGTTTGGAGTCGCCACCAACTCAGGTTTGTACAGGAGGGGTTGGACACCTATCTCTTTTCCAGGAGGAATGAGGGTTACTAGCTTTTTTAGGCCTGGGCTAAGCACTTGGGCTTATGATTGACTCTTTAACTGGTCTGGTTTCCAAGGATCTGGGTACCCTGTTTGGCTGCAATTGGGGAAGGTGTTAGGC
>JAOXJP010139661.1:0-27388 GCA_025762735.1 Platanus orientalis | reverse complement strand
GTAACACTGGGGCGGGGTAAAAAAAAACCTCCCAAATGTGAATTTATTCCGCCCCCGAGTGTCCCATCAGGGGGTGGCGCATACGATTTCATCCCATCAGGGGTTGTGGCGCAGAGGATTTCAGAGCCATTCTGAATGCTTGTTCATAGCCCGTTATCTTTAGTCCTACACGCTTAATTTTAGTTTGCAATAAAAACGGGCTCCATTGCAATGTGATGTGGCTACTTTTTTTTTTTTTTTTAAGAGAGCAAATCAATCCTCAGCAACAAGCTTAAATAACATTAAACGAAACTGCCCTCAAATGAATTTCATGAATTTGACTCAAATTTATAAGTAGACTAATTAAGAAAGACGACTTGCCCATGTCCCCTGGGCAATGTGGTTGTGGACAGCCTTTATGTGAGAGAGGTCACGGATAGGGTTGCAGAAGGACCGGATTGAGAACGGATATAAGCATATCCTATTCTAACGAATATTATAAAACTATATTGTATCCTAACCGTTTAAAAAATTCGGATTTTAGACCTGAATTTGGATATCTGAAGAAAAAAAAAAAAGAAGAAGGCAATTTCAGATATGTTGTCACAGTCATCAGTGTATTCTTCTCTAACCCATGTCTATCCTCTCCAAAATCTTTGATGTCGTATACCTATGAGTGCTGCCATAGATCAAGATGGAACAAATATGAAGTAAATAGTTGATATATTTTAAAGGGTTTTAATTATTAGGCTATTTATGATTGTTGGATTAGATTTAAATTCAACAAATTGTTATATTTTTACGAAACGGATATTAACCGGAATGGAACAATATATATCCGTATCCTATCCGTTTATAACAGATATTTTATAAACAGACCAGATAAGCTTATTTTGGATACGATGCGGACTGGAACATGATAATTTTTTGGATATCTTGCAGCCCTAGTCACGGGCCAGACGGATTGAACCTGTGACCTTTAGAGAGGACATGCAAGAAGTCTAGATCTCTTGGGTGTAGGAATGAAAACAAACTCATAAGTATTGATCTTTCTCTCTTTTACTAAGTAAAAGAAAATCCAAAAGAGACGATCATAAGTCACCCGTCTACCATTAGAAACACCACTTTCTGTCGTCAACATTTAGGGTTTGGGGTTTAGGGTATAGAATTTTATGATCCGAAATCTTTTCAATTGTTCGTTCCAAAATTACGATTTTTAGATCAAGAACTAAGCCATCATATATATATATATATATATATATATATATATATATATATAGATAGATAGATAAAATTTTATTGAAAAAAACAAAAGGAAGCAAGAGCCAACAAAACAAAACAGACCATCTCCAAGGAGGTGAAGGATAACAGAAAAAGGAAAAAACAAAAACACCAAACAAAGCACAATGCAACTACAACTCCTCGCACCAACAGGTATACCACTCCCACTCCACAAAATCCGCTCTAAGAGAAATTCATCCGAATAAAGCTCTATAGATGCATAAAGATAGCTCCTCATGGTTCCTTATCTTTCCCTCATAGATACTAGTATTCCTACCTTTCCGCAGATCCCAACAAATGCTCCGAAAAGAATGACTAAATGATCAAGGTTAACACCTTCAAATCACGAATCTACCAACCTGAAATCAATTCACAAAAATGGATAGGGAAGGACCAAGCAATACAAAGGCAAGAGAGAAAGAAACCCAAACTCTATGCGGCATGGCACAATGGACAAACAATGATCTACTGACTCCTCCTTCAGACAAAAGACACATCTATTTGCCAAGTTCCAACCTCTACTCTGCAAATGATCAAGGGTGAGAATTTTATCTAGAAAAGTATTCCATATAAAAAATGAAACTTTGGAAGGGACACCTGGAATCCAAATACCTTTATGGGGAAATAAGAAAGACCTATAAGGCTCTGTTTAATTGCATGGAAAGTTAGAGAAATAACATGAAGTAAAGGTGAAGTGAAGTGAAATATGATTTCCCTCAACTTTTAAAAAGATGTTTATAGACATATATGAATATGTAGGAATAAGGTCACGAATGTAATATTGGGTATCTTTCTAGGTTCTTTTAGGTATGATGTATGCATACAAGGATACAATTGGTATAATAAGCTGTACCCTAATACACATTGAATAAAACATATGTATGAGGGTGTGCTAACACTCATACAATTTCTCTTCACAGTCTTCTTCCATCTTCTCTTCCTCTCTTTGTTCCTTCTATTAACTTCATCTTGGTATCAGAGCAAGGCTCAAGCACAAGATCTCATATCAAACGCCATGTGGAGGAGAGTAGTGGCTGATAAATATCTTGACCACAGACAGGGGTGGAGAACCAAAAATCCAAATAGTGGTTATGGGACGGGTTTATGGAAAGACATATGTCATGAACATGAGGAGGTCTGACAATGGACTCGATTTAAGGTGTGCAAAGGAGAAAGAGTCAAATTCTGGCATGATATTTGGTGTGGCCCCATGCCTTTATGTCAAGCTTTCTCAGATCTTTATTCCATTGCAACGCTTCAAAATGGCCTGGTTAGTGAACACATTATTCGGGACAATGATAACGTGTCTTGGGACCTCCACCTAAGACGAGAGGCAAATGATTGGGAGATCTTATCCATATCAAGGATCTTAATCAGATTGGAGATGGTAGATATTGGCTTAGGTAGCGATGAAGATAAGAGGAAATGGATCCTTAATGAAGAGTCTGGTTTCACTGTGAAATCTACTTATAACATTATCCGCCCAAGGGCTATGCATGTAAAGTTGGCTACTAAAATATGGAGATCAGTGATGCCCAAAAAAGTTTGCTTCTTCCTTTGGCTCCTTCACTTTAACAAGGCCCTTATAGTAGACAATCTTCAAAAGAGAGGCATTTGCTTGGCGAACAAGTGTGTTATGTGTTGTCACAATGAGGAGACTTCATCACATCTATTCATCCATGGCCCTTTCACGAGGGATCTGTGGCCGAAGATCTTGAAGCGTTTCCATTCAACATGGGTCATGCCGGAAACCATCCCTCAGCTACTTAATGCTTGGTTCCATGGCCCCAAAGGGACCCTTTCGGCTAAAGGCAAAATCCTTTGGTCTAGTATTCCCCACGTCATTTGTTGGTCCATATGGTCAAAGCGAAACAGAAGAATTTTTTAAGGTCAATCTTCTCCTCCTCACCGTATCAATGGCAGGGTTCTTGGGCTTCTCCTACATTAGGTCTCCCACCTTCACCTTTTCACGTCTTGCAAATTCTTCTTATTTGATTGGGACTCTTTAGTTTTGTAGCTCGGAAGAGCATGTACTTCTTGTGCTTTCTCATCTTTTAATATATTTCTTTGCTTTATCGTTCAAAAAAAAAATTTCATTCCTCGTTGTATCAGTACAGACGTTAACGTCAACACCGGCACCTTCGGCAACAAGTTCAATGGTAGTTTTTGAGAGGCCATGATTTATGGAGAATTTATATATGGTTTGTTTGTGGTTTTGATAGCATTTGTATTTTTTAAGAGAATTTTTCTATAAAATTCCAGAAAAATCCCATTTTCAATTTTTGAGGACCTGCTTGATTTGGGGACTTTTTTCCAAGTTTGATCGGTAAGGAAAAGGTCACCCAAACCTTTGGAGTGTATTATTTTTGGTCTCAATCAATTCCATAAAGAATTGAAGCATCGGTGTTAATTTTCATCTCCCATATTTGACGCCTGAGTGCTTTCATATGAGGTGCTTGGTCCAATTGTCATTGTTGATGGTTTCGGTGATTTCAAACTTCGTCTTTACAATCGTTATGGTTATTTGATCAAGAGTATGTGCCCCAATCCGATACTAAAGCACTGTGATATCGTGGATGATCATAATTGATTGTGACTACATGTCATTGGGTATAGTTGGGTATACATTGGCACTGTTTTCAACCTCTGGCAGATAAGGATGACCAATGGGTGTATCTAAAAGTGCTATGTAGCTTGGAATGCTATTGGGGACCGTAAGTAATTGATTCGTAGTGGGTGTAGATTGTGTTCGTGGCAATGTAGCCATGTGACCCAATTGTGTTAGTCATCTATTAAGATCTATTTCAACAGCAGTTTTTCAACAAATTCTCAGTTTTATTTATTTTTTGTATTAAAGAATGTCAAAAGGCCTCAAGTCAAACACATCTAGTAATACCGATGTGGGTGCTCTTGGGGGAGTTGTGAATGAATCGCCAAACACCTTCATCACTACAGTTTGACTAGATGGGACCAATTTCCTTGCTTGGACAAAATCAGCCAAGCTCTTTATAATAGGGAAAGGCAAATCAAGGTATTTGACTGGGGATGCAAAGATGCCAAATACTAAAGATCCTGCTTATGCGAAGTGGGAAGCTGAGAATGCCATGGCCATGTCCTAGCTCTTACACTCCATGCAGCCACATATTTCAAACAATTACCTATTTCTATCTACAACTACGGCCATTTGGGATTCAATTATAAAAACCTATTCTAAGAGAGGGAATAAGGCTTGTTTGTATGATCTACATCAGAGAGTGTCCCAGTTAAGACAGGGTGATCAGTCTTTAATTTCATATTACTCAACTCTTCATGGCTTATGGGAAGATATTGATTTCTACAAGAGTTTTAAAGCTCAGTGTGCCAAAGATATAGCATTGTACAGTCAAGAAGTAGAGGAGACTCGTATCTTCATTGGCTGGTCTAAATCTCGAATATGAACCTATTCATGTGTTAATCCTTTGGCAAGGATCCACTTCCTCCCATCGATGAAGTGTTCTCATATCTAGCACAGGAGGAGGATCGTTGCAATCTCATGACTCAACCACAGCAGCCAATCATTGACCAGTCAGCCCTAGTATCTTCCTCATGTGGTGGACGTGGTTCTTATCGTAGCCATGGTGGTGCAAGTCGAGGTGGGGTCTCTCAGGATAACAGAGACAAACTAAAGTGTAAACATTGTGGATGTTCTAGGCATACTAAGGAGATGTATTGGGATCTCCATGGTCGTCCCAGGAGTTCCAAGATCACCCTCTTTTTTATAGGTGGCAGAGGAGGCTTTTGCTCTCAAACTCAATCTAGTGTCCATTTTGTTACTTCTTCCACAGAGCCAGCTTCTACTTCCACGACTTATGCCATGGCTTCTTTAAACGTCAGTTTTTCTTGTGACCAAATAGAGATACTTCGTCGCTTCATGGCTAGTTTAGAGCCATCTACCTCTACATTCACTTCCTCATTTTCCCAGTCAGATACTTTAGCATATGCTTTTAGTGCATCTGTCACTGCTCCCAATAACTCTTGAATCATTGATTCAGGGGCTTTGGATCACATGACGAGTATGCCCTCCCTTTTTTCGTCTTATTCAGTCTGTTCTGTGAAGGATAAAGTCTGTGTTGTTGATGGATGTTATTCTTCCATTGTTGGTAAGGGTTCCATCTCTATCACACCAACTTTATCACTTTCCTTAACCCTTCATGTCCCTAAATTTTCCCTTAATCTTTTGTTTGTTAGTCATATTACCAAGACTTTGAATTGTTATGTGACTTTTTTTCATTTTCAGGACTTGGGGACGAGGACAATAATTGGTAAAGGACATGAAGAGAATGGCCTATACATACTCGATAGTGCTCCCCATATAGCTACTTCTATTAAGCTCTAGTCTTCCACAAACAAAGATCAAAGCTCCATTATACTTCATCAATGGCATCAGCATTTAGGCCATCCCTCATTTTCTCTTTTGCGCCATTTATTTTCAAACTTATGTTCAGAGTCCAGTGTGTTTAAATGTGATTCATGCAAATATGCTAAATACTGTAGAAACTGTTGGCCTCTAAGTATGCATAAAAGTACAGCTTTGTTTGAAATTGTGCATTTTGATGTGTGGGGGCCTACCCCTATTGATTCATTATTTGGATATCGTTTTTTCATTACCTTTATAAATGATTATTCTCGTTGCACATGGGTCTATTTGCACAAATCAAAAAGTGATGTATTTCTATCTTTATTTCTTATCATAAAATGATTGAGACTCAGTTTGACAAAAAAATCAAGATCTTACGTAGTGATAATAGCGGTGAATATCTCTCTTCTACATATGGCTCTTACTGGAATCAGCATGGTATCATTCATCAAACAACATGCCCTGGTACTCCAAAACAAAATGGGGTAGCCAAACGCAAGAATCGGCATCTCTACGAGAACACTTATGTTGGAGATGAATGTTCCAAAAACTTTTTAGGCTAATGCGGTTCAAACAATAGGTTTTCTTATAAATCAGCTTCCAACTCAATTATTGGATTACAAAACTCCTATTAAGGTGATATCTTATGATTCTGTATTGTTTCCTATTCCTCCCAAGGTCTTTGGTTGTATTTGTTTTGTGTAGATAGACAAATCCTCCTTATCCAAACTTGATCCTAAAGCCCTGAAATGTATTTTACTTGGCTATTCTCCCACTCAAAAGAGGTACAAATGTTATCATCCATCCACTTATAGAAAATTTGTTTCTATAGATGTTACATTTCATGAGACTATCCCGTTCTTTTCTGTTGGGAATTTTATACGTAAAGGGGAACATTGTGTTGACAATGTGGAGACTCCAACCCCTTTGCCAGTACCCTCTTTCTTTTTTGATCAGGGCTCACAGGCAAAAGTTGTTGATAGTCAGGGGGAGCAAGGAGAAAAACATCTTCAAGTTTACAAGTGAAAAGAAGGTGTAACTGAAGATCCTAATGTCCCAAACCATGATATCTCCTCTACCCTAGGTAACTCTTCTAATCCTTCCTCTCATCTTGCTGATGAAACTGATTTTCCTATTGCCCTCGGGAAAGGTGCTCGTTCTTGTGTTAAATATCTCATTGCTAATCATGTATCCTATAGTGCGTTGTCTCCTTCTACTCGTTACGTTGCTCTTGCTTTGTCCTCTATTGTGATTCCTCATAGTGTGTCTAAAGCGCAATCTCAACCCAAATGGAAGGCAGCAATGGAAGAGGAGATGCAAGCCTTAGAGAAAAATAGAACTTTGGATATTGTGGATCTTCCAATAGATAAAGACCCAGTCAGATGTAAATGGGTCTTCACTGTTAAGTTGAGACCAGATGGGAGTGTGGACAGATATAAAGTTCGGCTTGTTGCAAAAGGCTATACCCAAACTTATGGAGTTGATTATTAGGAGACTTTGCTCCAACACCATTCTATGTCTAACTTTCATTGGTTGTAAACCAAGGTTGGCCATTGTTCCAATTACATATGGAAAATGCATTTCTTCATGTTGATCTTGAAGAAGAGGTCTACATGAAACTTCCCCCTGGATTCAAGATTGCCTCAAGTTTGAAAAAGGTTTGCAAGTTAAAGAAGGCACTTTATGGCTTGAAACAATCTCCTAGAGCATGGTTTGAACATTTTCGTGCAACTATGGTCTCATACAATTATACTCAAGGTCAGGCTAATCATACTTTATTTGTTAAGAGACGAGGCAGCAACATTACAACATTGATTGTATATGTGGATAACATTATTGTCACAGGTAATGATGATGTTGAAATAAAGAAAATGAAATCTTACTTAGCAAGGGAGTTTGAGATTAAAGATCTAGAGCAGCTTAGGTATTTTCTTGTGATCGAAGTTGCCCACTTTAAAAGGGGTATCTTCATATCTCAACGAAAATACACCCTAGACCTTGTCAATGAAACATGTATGTTGGGATGCAAGCCATCTACTACTCCTCTAGATCCTAATCAAAAGTTCAAGGAAGATGATGGTGATAGATTAATTGATGTGGACTAGTACAGGCGACTGGTGGGTCAATTGCTTTATCTCTCCCTAACACGCCCAGATATAGCTTTTACCGTCGGTGTTACAAGTCAGTTTATGCATGCTACCACCACTATTCATATGAATGTTGTGTATTGGATACTTTGGTAGCAATCTAGGTCATGGCTTATTATTTACTAAATAGCATGAGTTACAAGTTGAGGCTTTATACAAATGTTGGCTGGGCTGGTTCTATCTCTGACCGACATTTTACTTCTAGCTATTGCACCATTGTAGTAGGTAATTTGGTCACTTGGAGGAGTAAGAAACAATCGGCTTGCTCCAATGTTAAGGCTGAATACAGAGCTATGCCACATGGTGTTTGTGAGTTGTTATGGCTCAAGATGCTTTTGTCTGACTTGAAATTTCCTATCTCACATCCAATGCGCTTATTCTGTGACAACAAAGCAACTATATATATCGCACACGGTCCTATCTAGCATGATTGGACCAAGCATATTGTAGTTGATCATCACTTTATCAAAAAAAAACTCATGTCGGGTCTGATTTACATTCCATTTGTAAAGACTGGTGAACAACTTGTAGATGTGTTCGCTAAGGGATTGAACAGTCCAGTTTTTCATTCTTGTGTTAGAAAGCTTGGTATGTGTTCCATATACATACTAACTTGAGGAGTGTAGACGTATATATGAATATGTGGGAATAAGGGCATAAAATGTAATAGTGGGTATCTTTCTAGGTTTTTAGGGTATAACGTATGCATACAAGGGCACAATTGGTATTATACACTGTACCCTACTACACATTGAATAAAACATACGTATGAGGGTGCTTTAAAACTCAAACGATTTCTTTTCAATGAAAAACAGTTAAAGATGATTATTTGAAAAGAAGACATGTGTGTTGAAATGGGTATGGTATCCCAAGTTTTCTCTCAACCGCTCACATGAGGTGAGTATTCTACCATCTTTCTCTCTCTTATCTTCTCTCTTCTTCCCTCTTCTTTATCCTTTTTCTATGCTTAATTTTTCTTGTCAAGACATATCCAACATCAAAAAGTAGACCTTCAAAGGGATTGTATTATACCACACTACACCCCATGGGTTCCAATGTTCCCTCTGCATTTGCTACATGGTCATAACAGGTCTTCACCGTAAACTGACCTCCTGGACCACTCTTCCATAACCAATGGTCTTCCTCCCCCATACACACCCACACTCCTTGCTACCGATCCAATAACTGAATCATCCTCGGGGGTTTCCAATCAAAAACATCATGGCTACGGAAAGGCTGCCAAACTAACTTCCCACCAACATTCGAAACATAAGATGCCACAACCGCCTGCAGATCCACTGTTATGGAAAAAATGTCCAGGAAATTCAAAGCCAAAGGACGCCCACCACACCACGTGTCCAACTAGAACTTAAGACGTCTCCCATTCCCCACCTCGAACTCTAGGTCTTTCACAAACTCATTGAAATGATTCATTATGGCCCGCCAAGGACTACGCCCAAAAGCACCCTAAGGGATCGTTAAATTCCAACCATCGCCTGCTCCATACTTAGCCACCACCACCTTCCTCCAAAGGCTCCCCGCTTCTAAGTAGTACCCCACAACCACTTGCATAACAAAGCCCTATTCATAGGTTGAAGCTTCCTGAGCCCTGCCCCTCCATACCTCTTTAGGGTACATATCCTATCCCAGGCCACCAAGTGCATCCCCTTATCCTCCTTCCCCCTCCCCTCTCCGAAGGAACTCACATTGAAACCTCCCCCTTTTTTGGCACCCTGAAACCGGCAACTCGAATAAGGACATGTAATGAATTGGTTAAAGTATCCCCCCTTTTGAAAGATACCTAGCCTTCCACCCATTCAAGCACCACCTCATCTTGTCCACCCATTCAAATTTTGAAAAATATTTGACACATCTATACATATATTTGAAAAAAATTTACAATATATAGCTATTATATTATTTACCTTTCAATACATATATTAGATATATGTGTTGGGAAACAGAAACGCATGACTACAACAAATCTATAGCCATAAGAAATGTCTATGAGTCTCTGCCTAGTATCTACCTACTCTTATAATGATTAATATCGGGGAGGATAGATACCAGTGCTATGTTCATGAGTAAATGGCCTGGTATCAAAACATGATGATCTACACTCAAAATTGTAACTATGTGGAGCGCACCTTTCTCAGAACAGAGACAGCAACTAGGCAAGCTTGGAACTCAGTGTGGTTTTGAGAAGCAATGCAAGAGTTTTATCACGTTATTTACTTGTTTCGTATGACTCTTGGACGTGCAACGAAGATCAATGACTAAGCCAGTGAGAGAGTGAGATGATGCAAGTTGAAGGTGCTAGGAATAGAGGAAAGCCAAAATTGACCTGGGTGGCTGGGTTAAAGTAGCAAGGAGAGACATGGCAGCTTGTAATTTAACGGCAGATATGGCCCTAAAAAGTGTGGAATGGCTGTTTGCTGTTGTTGTTGTTGTTGTTGTATGACTCTTGGATGTAATAAAAAACTTAATTTGGATTGTAATGAACAATCTTCTCATCAACGCAACAACACCCATGCTAGTTCCTTATTTATCTCATATTTGTTAGTTGTTAAACTTACATAGACACTTTTTGTAGTTTCAGTACCGACTCTGTAATTATGCTCATCTGAACATTTCTTGAGTTTACATTGAAAATTTTTAATTTTTCCCTATATTTTCCTTAACTTCACAGATTTCCCATATTTCAAAACACTACAACAAAATTTACCCAAGATTTTCTTTACTCCTCCAAGCACAATGTCCATCGAAATTGAGATTTTGAGCATTTGATTTAAAGGATGCCAGCTAAAGTTGTCTGATCACGTTTAATTTAGTGGTTTTAGAGATTAAAAAAAGGGGGAAAAATGGAAAGAAGGTTGACAATTGACTTCAAAAAAAAATTCAGTCCAATAAGCCAATTGAAGAACTCCAAATGAAATTAAATGGTAAAACATTTTTTTGGATAAGTACAAATGTCGGACATAACCAAATACAGAACATTCTGATGCCATACAATAGTTACTGGTCTGAAGACAATTCTACCTGGTCAAGCTTGTAATATCCTTGTTTATCTGTGATAGACCTTTCAAGACCATCTACTATTATTTTAACACCATCGACTCCCGCACCATTTCCATCAATTACACGGCCTCCAATAGAAAATCCAGTGACCTGTGCAAAATCAAAAGAACAGATAATGATGGTACAGATGAATAGATTCGCAGCAACACAAAGATACACACAGCATACTACTTGACTAACAGAAAAGACTAACGCAAAATAATTGATTCATTCCAAATTCAATACATTTGTAACAAACCAATAGTGCAGTACAGATTGAACTTCACAATCAATCACAAAAAAAAAAACACAACAACAACAAAAATAAAAATAAAAAATAACTTCCATGGCACAAACTAATAAATTTACATTTCACTCATGATATCAAATTACAATCAGAAACATCTAATAAGTTTTGCATCAGTAAGAGCAATACATCCAATCACACGATACATAATTGCGCATGCTTTAGTCATTGATAATCATTTCAATTAAGTTAGTCATTTTTAAAAATGGCGATGAGGATTTCCAAAATTGTCAAGCAATAGAGAATTAATGATTTGGATCATACTGAGAACCAAAATTCTACCCAAAGAATTAGGTATGAACAATCCATGACTGAATCGGTGTGAATGGAGACAGGGGCTGACACATGGCCACCCCTGACACCATTCGCACCTATTTGTTCAGGGTGGTGTTCGTACCAAATCAAAGCTCAAAATTCTATACAAGCAGCATTCCTCTCCAGTCTATTTTACCACAATGATTTACTCCAATGAAGTTTAAAGATTCTTGACAACTACTTCCAAATTACGAATGTCCACAGGAGTATATTTCATTTCTTACCCACTCATTGTATATACAAAATCAGTTAGGAGACATACATCGCATTCAAAGGGAGAAACCAACATAGAACAAAATGCTTAGAGGTTAGACAAAAAATGGTACAGTTATAGATCACAAGAGGTTACAAGGTAAACCATTTTGACCACATAAAACAACCAATCATACCTGAAACTTTTGTGGGACTGTAGCATGATGATGCCCAACAGACACTAACATTGAAGGAGGGGAAACATCAAAAACTGTATTCTCACCCTTGTAGTAAGGTAAAAGCTCGTACACCCCTGAAACCATGCCACAGCAACTGAGCACTGATTTCAAATAAAGGATACTACATTTGTTGAGACACAAAAAGACAGCAGTCCCCATGCAATCCAACAACAATCCAGAGAAAGAATGCTTAGAACCAGCTGATTTCTGGTGTTATCAGCAGAAACAAAGATTCCAGCAGCATATTAACCACTACTGTACCAAGTTGCATTTCATAAATAAAACTTAGACCATGTTAACAGATTATTTTGAATCTATGGATCCTCTACATAGACTACACGGAGTTCCCCAGCATAGTGCTGAAAGTGTGAAAAGGTTTTCTATGTGAATTGCAAATGACTGCCAATTTTAAAAGCAGGTAGTAACCCCAACGAAAAGATTATTGACCCAAAATGGGTACATATACTACACTTGCAATTCATACTGTTTTATTATATCAAGGCAAATTGATACAGAGATGATGCAGAGACTGAACGAACCCATCTTCATTTCCTGACGAGCTTAAATGTGACCTGAAAAGTCCATATTTGAAGCCCATCAAATCCACCAGACCAAAGAAAAGATATAGTCCCATTGGTTTTAGCAGTTGTTTAACTAGAACTCTTGATTATTATGTTTTCTAGAAGTTTACTCTTTATTTGGTTTGATTTTATTTAGTTTATCAGTTGGTCTAAGAGTCTTATTTGAAGTTGGATAGCTTTTAGGAGAGTGAATGTCATATTTCCATCACTTTTCTTAATATTTATTTTCGAGGTCAAAACTTACCCATTTGACTTGATTTTGGTTTCATTTGAAAGGTTAGTAGATATTCAAAATCTTGCGAATTCAGTGTGATTTGAGAAAGTTATGACCATATTAGTTTGAGATGGGATTTCTTTTTTTTTTAGATTTATATTTCAATTTTTTTCATAAGGCAGCAGCAAAAGCATACAAAAGGCCAGGCCAGAAGCATGAGAAATGCCTCGGTAAAGCACCAAACAGAAGACAAACTTAAAGGAAGAACAGAGGAAACACTAATCCATTACAATCAAGGTGTCCTAGTCAAAAATCCAGTCCCTACTCCCTATACTGGATGTTGCTACCACTTGGAGAAGAAGAAATCCAATTAAAGATCATAGAAAGCATCAAGTTCAACAGTTTCGGCAGGGTCAAAGCCTGATCAATGAAAATTCTCCAGTTGCGCTCCTCCCAAATAGTCCAGCAGATTGCATGGGAATCACCTTCCACACCAACAAACCAAGCTGATTCAAATTGGGGGAAGAATGGTCTAGCCAGCTACATAGTAGCTATCTCATGTGTGGTGCTGATTCCACACCAACAAACCAAGCATATGCATGTGCAGTGCTGATTCCATTCGACTTCTGGTGGTGCCGACTCCATCAAACCCTTATTTCCGTCCGATCAATCCTCTAATCATCATTTCTTGATTCTGGTTACTTTCTTAAATTTGGTAATATTTCTTGATTCCAGTTACTTTCTTGAATCCGGAGTAATATTTCTTCAATTTGCAGTTCTAGAATCTAGATTTTATTTCTTGATCCCGTCCTTCACACTTGAATTAATCTTTAATTCTGGTTTCAGGACAGAGTTATAGTTTAGCACCTACATGATTTTCTTTTATTCGAACCTTCCCATAGGCATCATTCAATCACCCCAATTTCCCACACCACAAAACATTATTTGATTACCATATTATCAGCCCTAATCATCCTTGATTGACCAAACCTTAAATTATCTACAATTTCTATTCAATAATTGTTTACACTCATTTATTTTCTTTATTCTAGATAGGAACTCTACAAAACTGAATCCAAAACCCTAAATCTTAAATTATTGGACCCTAAGGATTCCCCATAACCCTAAGCTTCTGCGACTCAATCGATTTATAGGGCTCGTAAACGCAGGTTAAAATCCTTGTGGATTTGATCTGGATCAATGGCTTAGGCATTCAATAAAAATAAGGATATGTTCCAGCTATATGACCACGACCTCAAAAAAAGGGAACTCCATTCTTGCAATATTTTAGACCACAAACCACTAAACCAACAACTAGATACAGTACAGGTTTCTGAAACTTGCAATCATGATTTACATAACATCAGGCACTGCATATTTGTTGAACATATGTGTTGTCTTAAAAGTGTCACTTCACACTGGAAAAGATAAATGAAACATGCAGAGCTTGTTGTACCTAAACAGAGTTAAATGATAAGCAAACCAAAAATTCAAACTACTGGAGTTTCAAATGTCGTGGGAACATAAGACTTAACTTATCATTTAAACTTAATTCTCTGAAACTGTAAGGTTCAACAGGTAAAGCATGTTTTAGAGACTTGAAAATAAATCAGATAAATATAGCCCTACCTAACTATCTGAGGTTGGCTACAAAAATCCGACCCCACCATTCCACTTTATCAAGGACTATATCGTCTGTATAATCACAAGTCATTAGGTCTATTCTCACTACCTTGAGGCATGTCCTTTTTGGCATTCCCTTTGTCCTATTAAAGCCTTCAAATTGCACCACATCACTCCTCACTGATGCACTCACATGGCCAACCATCTCAATCAACTCCCTCTTCTTGTCACAATTAGTGCTACCCCTAGGTTCCCACACATGGATTCATTTCTAATTCTATCCCTTCTAGCCTTACCACTCATCCATCTCAACATCATCTCAGCATCAACTAGGTGTAGAAATGATTTAAATAAGAAAATAAAAAATAGCAAGAAACAGGGAAAATAAGTGAGCATATACTAAAAGCCAAATAAAAATGTGAACCTGGCTTGGATTATGTGAGAACGAATCTCATGAGAACCGTGAAAACGGCACCAGAGGGGCTGACTCATCAGTACCGAAAAGTGATTTACACTTTTTGGGGGCACTTATCACTTTTCAGCGCTGATGTGTCCGTACCCTGATGCCGTTTTCACAGTTCTCCCAAGATTTGTTCTCACCTAATTTTTAGTGATACACAAAAGAAAACAAAAATAAGTGAGCATATAAATAGATAAAAAAATTACCACAAGGGATTGAATTAAATGTGAATTTTCCATCAGCATCAGATATGGCATGGCAGAGAGCCTTTTTTTGCCTAGGGGCACTGCCTGAGCCTTGGGGACAATCCACCTCCAAGACATCATCCGAGTATAAATAAACATGAACTCCCAGGATAGGATTTCCCTGACAAACAAAAAACAAAGTTCTGATAGCTTTATTAATAAAAGCATGGTACAGTCAGATGCCTCAGCAAGATTTCCAGAACATAGAATGAATCTAGTATATATTATATAGTGAAGACTGAATACATTATGCTTTCTTTCAAATATATTTTTATGCCTCACTCAGTTGCTCTCACTGGAAAGCTAAGTGGATTTATCACTGTAAAAGTATCAACTAAGCTATACTAATCAGTCACTTAGCTATTACTAATCATGTAGAATTCTTAAATCCAGTGTAATGGTTTGTATTAATTTATATCTTTATGCCTCACTCTTTTCTATTAATAAAGCTTTCCTATCTCTCAAAAAAAATCTGAAGCTACTGAACAGAAGTTACAAATTACAAATAACTGCATCAATGGATATAAGAATTCTACATGTTTTTTTATAATACAAAAATTCTACATTCAACTCGTTAGAACCAACAATGAGAATATCCATTTAAAAAAAAAAAAAAACAATGAGAGTCCCGAAGTTCTTGGAAAGGAAGCAAAGCAAATTCTTTTCCCATACCTCAGTAGTAACATTTTTCACGTCATAACACAATGATGTAGATAGCAGGAAATTTGGTGTCAACGGTACCACACCATATAAAATGAGCAATTTCCAATCTCATAATATTTTTTTCATTAAATAATACCACACCATATAAAATGAGCCCTTGCCAATCTCATAATATCAGAGAGAGAGAGAGAGAGAGAGGGACCCAAGGAGTTTGACATTTGGGAGGCTTTGCGGCTATAATTAATAAATTTGGAAGTGCTACCATAATACACAGCAACGTATTAAATCCCTCAATATGTGTTTATAGAGATAAGATGAATTTTTAATTATCGAAAGCAAAGCCTTCCGTACAATTTATTCCATAAATAACTTAGTGATTAATTTCCACATGGTAAATTAACTGAACTAAACTTGAATATTACTGTTGGTCTAAGAACCTCCCAAATGGATGCAGTTCTAAATATAGAGAAGACATATCTTTTACACATGGAAGATCATAAGAATATGAATTTTTGTACAACAATTGCTGTTTAAGAAAATTACCTGAGCAACAACAAGCCCATTAATATCATAACCAGGGACAAAGAAGATGTCATCCACTATGCCATTTCCAAACCCCAATTCCACCTGCAATGATTTTTTCATGTAATATGAGTAACATGCAGATGCACCTATCATCAAAGTAGACAGACTAATTGACAGAAAAAGATAGAAAATAAAGGAGAAGAAAATAAATACAGAGAGAAAAGATAAAACAACAGAAATAACCAACCTCCGAAGAACCTCTAACTTCAACTTTCACGTCTGAATGTGAAGCACTTAATTTGTATTTTCCTGCACCCCACATGGTCAGAATAGTGACTAAAAATCCATGATTCTGAAAATTTATGAAAAGATTATTGGGAAATCACTGAGAAAAAAATTTGAAAACCAGAATAGTTGGACATAAATAATAAAAGTGTCTTACTATCAACAATTGTATCATCCTAGCACATTATTCATGACAAATCATATAAGAACTAAATTTTTAGATAAACCTTTCATTTATAATTGACCCTCCAATAACTAATATCCAACAAGTTGATGTTCTTTAAATAATTTTTAAAGGAACCACCATGATCCCACGGTACGTAATTAATATTCTTTAATACCTGAAAAACAAAAACAACAAAGCCTTGTACCAACTACTTCAGGTTGGTTACATGCATCCTGTTCCGTCATTCCCCGCTATCTAGGGTCAAAACTTCTATTGAATCATAAGCACCAATGTCCCATCATTGCACATGTGATGCGGACAATTTTTTTAGGCTAGTCTATGTGCCACGCCAGAAGAGGGCTAGATTCAAGACTATATAATTTATTTTTTTATGTTTTTTGTTGCATTAGAGTAGGAAAATCAGGCAAATTATTGCCAAAACTTTAGGTGAGTTTATTAGTTTTTTTTTTATGTTAGCATTTTAAATAATGGGACCCACAAAGAGTGTTGAACATGTAAAAGGTTTTAGAGTCCTTTTTGGACTTTAAAATTTTATTCTATGGGACCGACATAAGGGCTATACGACAGCCATGGTAAATCCCCAAAAATATGTTTTTATTTGGTGGGGTCCACCTTGCCAAAACGTGGGCTGAGAGTTTCTCACATATTTTGGGAGATCTTTAACTCATGTGGGGTCCACTCGCTTGGTCAGCAAGTCAAATAAGGGTGGTAACAAAAGTCCTAGTTTTAGAAACCTAGGTTTTAGGAGATTTTAGTTTTTTTTTAGGAGTTTCTTTTTTTTAAGAGTTGAAATCCCTACTTAAAAGGTTCCTTGCATGAATAAAATTAGGGAAAGATTGATTTAAAATTTGTGAAGCACATTGGTGTTTTGTGGGCTGCGACCCCCTACCTATCCCCTTCTATCGAGTCATGAGCTCCCCTATTTCTCCCCCTTCAATCTCTTCTTCATCCTAGCCTCTTCCTTGCATCTTCTTCTCTCCTCTTCTACTTAATCTCCTCCTTCTTATATTTCCCCCATTGTTATTTTCTTCTCTTGCTTTCCATCTCTTCTTCTACTGTTCTACAGAATTTTCTGCAACCTTCTATAGACTCCACTCTTCTCATCACCACTCGCTAAAACCAATCATCCATTGCCCAAACCCTTTTACAAGGGTTACAAGGGTGTTACCAACCCTTGGATGAACCTACAGGCGCAAGTTTCCATCTCATAACTCTCATCCCTAATACATAGGAATAGGTACCAATAGAGGCTGGTGGCACCTTGTCTGGGAGCAGACTTTTGATCAAAAAATTTTATACTTGGGAGCTTGCTATTGGAGGACATTCAGCACTTTTCAAGAAGCCTTTGGATCTATTTTAAGAGGTAAACACAGTTCCTAGAAAGCTTGGCTATATACAAATCCGTGGGTGATTCTTTGAAGCTTGCCTATTTGAGGGTTTTCTAAAATAAATAGTTACAGGACTCAAAATTTTATGAAATTTTTATGAGAGCACCTTGAATGCCTGCGTGGAATAATTCTAGAGTTTCAAAATTTTCTGATGCATGCCAGGGGTATTTTCATAATTTTACCAACTTTTTGCAAAAATTACAGATTTGCCCCTAGACTAAAATTTTCATATTTTATTCTTGGGTTGTTCTTTAATTATTTGAAGTGTTCCACATTATATCCTACATCAACATGACTGAACCGTCATAGTTGACTTTTCATCATCTTGTCAACTATTGGTGCTATCCCTAATAAGTTCTAGTGAATGCATTCCTGATTCCTTTGAGATTCTAATCTTTCTGGTCTTAAATAAAGTGAAACAAGCAAAGAGAAGGAAACACCCCCCCCCCAAAAAAAAGGATTACGATGATTTTAGTTCTTCTAATTGAGGGAGAAACACTATTATATTACAGAGTTCATCTATTAGCCAAGTTCCAACCTCTATTCTAAAGATGATCCAGGGTTAGAATTTTATCCATGAAACAATTCCACATAAAGAATGATACTCTAGATGGAATGCTCGGGTTCCAAATGCCTTTATGAGGAAATGAGATCCTTGGGGAATTTGACAACTCAAAATAAAATGATTTAGATGTGAAGCATCCCTTCTGGTTCAGGTTCCAAATCCACCCATCTCCTCTTCCAAATCCCTTCACTATGACTCTTTGACCCTCACTCTTAATGCATCTAACATAGTATCGGTCTCTACATTTCTCTCCTTCATTATGGCAAGTTTGTATACATCCGTCTCACCATCCTTAGTACCTAACTTATGATAAAGGTAACCATATCCCTTAAACTTGCCTCGCTTACTACTTTTATAGCTTCATTTTAAAACTTCTATATCTTTCCAATTTTACCCGTTCATAGTCATTTGCCAAACCTAAAAAGAAGTTTTAGCTATTTCTAATGGTTGTTTGAACTTCATCATTCCACACCAATGTATGACTGTTATTTCCCTCTAGACTCTTTATGGACCTCTTTCAATACTCTTTTAATACAGCTGGCCCTTTCATCACATGACATTAATTTCTTCTTCCAAAATCTTTTTTTTTTTTCATTTACCAATTTATCTCTACTCCTAGGTTCCACCATCTAGTTCTTAAGCAATTAACCTCTTGTTTCTTTCTTTTCCGTCTCTCAAAACAAACATCTAAAACCACTAATATGTGGTGTAGTTAGGTGCCATTCCAGGATAACCTTATACTCCTAACACATTAACCAATCTCTCATCCTAGTAAGAAAAAAGTCTATTTGATCCACTTTTAAACCTCACCTAATGTTCTTTCGTTTTGAAATACACTTTTGTTAAATGCCTTTGTAAATTCTAAGATTGCATCTCCTGCCTCATTCTCTTATCCAAAATCTGAATCCTCCACATGCTTTCACCTCCTATAAATATTATTCTCTTCCAATTCCTTTAATTAATCCATCAATGTTTTCCCAAAATTATATCTTACTGGTTTGATATAAGCCTACCTAAGGTGGTGCAAGTTGACAATAAATTAACCAACTCTCCCAAAACCTTGAAGTGTTAGAAGATACACAAATTAATATACTTCAACACCCCCCCTTTTGGAGGAGCACT
Source organism: Platanus orientalis (assembly GCA_025762735.1). Classification (NCBI taxonomy): domain Eukaryota; kingdom Viridiplantae; phylum Streptophyta; class Magnoliopsida; order Proteales; family Platanaceae; genus Platanus; species Platanus orientalis. The sequence goes on along the minus strand of JAOXJP010139661.1, from coordinate 7,617 downwards.
GTTCTCTCCTGGGAACACACTTGGGGAGCTAAGAACGAGTCTACACACATGCACAACACTACACCCATGAAAATACTTCCACTAGAATCTGAACTCGCAACCAAACCTACTCTAATACCATGTTGATAGTAAATTAACTGTCTCTCCTAAAACCCTAAGGTGATAGGAGAGGGATAAGTTAATATACTTAATATATTTCAACACTCCCCCTTAGGTTGGACACTCCTGGACAATGAACACGAGGGAGCTAGGTGCAAGTTCTTAGAATGTGCATACATGTGCACAGAGCCCGGGTGGATAATTGCATCCACGGGGAGATTTGAACTCGTGACCTAAAACCTGCTCTGATACCATCTTAAATAAAGCAATTAACTGTCTCTCCTAAAACCAAGATTCAAAATGTCGGTGTCGATAGAAATATCGGTCAGGCCAAAATAAGACATATATCGGAAATGTTGAAAATATTGTAAACATCGTAGAAAAATTAAGAAGCATATTCTAATCTAACTATATATGCACACAGAAGCAAATAGATTCATTAGGAATGATAGTTTATTTTAGTACACTTGTATTTTAATATTCTTTAAAAATACACATGCATACATAATGGTTGACAAAAATATTATAATCTAACCGTATAAGCAATGGAAACAAGCATATTTTCTTCCTTTTCTTATTTCTTATCTTCAACTTCTTCTTCTCCTTCCTTTTACTTTCTTTGAAATTTATCGTTTTTCATTTAATATTTTATCATAACAACACAATGTTGATATTAGGCAATAATAAACTGTGAAAGGGGAATATTCACTCAACATACCGACATCGTACATCATGTTGACCAAAAAATGAAGTTTTATAATGTACTTAATATTTCGTGTCGGTATAGGAATATGTCATGTCGGTCCTGATAGACATGGACATATGTCGGAAGATATTTAAGATATTTCGAGATATTTGATACCATGCCTAAAACCCTAAGGTTGTAGGCAAGGGATGAGTTAATATACTTATCATATTGGATGAATTAATATACTTATTATATTTCAATAGTGCATATGTCCTACTTATGTCAAATATATCTTTTCCTTAAATAAATGCAATTGATTTATCCTATCACCTATTCTTTAGACATCTACAATTTCTTTCTTCAGATCTTTATCTACTATTATTTCTATTACCATTTTGTTACTGTCTTATCCGGTGTCCCAAAGTTTATGGCCATCACCTCTTAACTAAAAATATTTTATCATGTTAAAAATATTTACATTTATAGATATCTACAAGTGATAATATTAACAAAAAATTATAGCATAGAAGAATGTTTTTTGATGGGATAATAGCATATTTTATCATGTGGCTTTCTTTGTTTGGAGTATGGTCAAAGAGTGTCTCCCTACTATTGATTTGCTTCAAAGTAGAGGTCTAATGATTCCGAATGTTTGCTCGCTTTGCATGCAAGATGCTGAGAATATTGATCATATTTTTATCCACTGCCCTTTTGTCACGGAGATATGGGAGAGGTTTTTGAAAGAGATTGAGCTATCTTGGGTGATTCCAAATAGGATTGATTTGCTGCTTGCTTCTTGGAAAATTTGGAAGACGTCTAAGAAAGGGCATACCTTAAGGAATCTAGTTTGTCCGGTTGTGTGTTGGCTTGTATGGCTTAAGCAAAACAATAGAGTGTTTCAAGACTGTAAGGAACCATCTTTTAATATTTTCTCCACGGCTAAGGAGCTGACTTGTTTTTGGGGCCTTAGTTGTATCCACCTGGGCAATCACTCAGTGGAGACCACTATAAGGGATTGGAGTTTGCTTTTCCTTTGTAGCTAGTTTTTTTTTTTGGCTTGCTTGTAGTCTTTGGGGATTTCTCATCCCTTATTTCTCTTTAATGAAATTTTACTTATCAAAATATATATATATATATATTTGTGAGTGTGTGTGTGTGTGTGTGTGTGTGTGTGTACGGAAAGTCTTCTGTGTAGAAAATTGTAACAGTTCTTTTTTCCCCTCCGATGAAAAAATCTATAGAAAACATGATATGGAATAACTCTAATATCTAAAAAAATTTATGTATCCCACCGTTATTAGTTATTAGAGGCCATCTATATCTGTTATCATATAACGTTCATAGAAAAATTGGTAACAGTTAAATGCATCTTTTGGATGTTTGATAAACATGTAAAAGAATAAAAAAGTGAATATGAACCTGGAATGATATTTCTGAATGAGTAACTTCCGACTGATGATGTGAATGCAGAAGAAATCCGATCATTTGTAGGTGAAAAAAGCTCAACTTTCACATTAGCAGGCCCTCCATCTTTCAAAGAACAGCTCTCTCCACCAACGGCTCCTATAACCCTTCCAGATAAGGTGAACCTACAAACATATGGATTTCATCAGAGCTATGACACACTAAACATCTGCACCATGCACAGAAACAGAATTTAACTCCACATAATTCAAAACTAAACAATAACATGAAAAGAGATTACAAACCCTGTGAATTGAAAATTAATATCTGCATTTGCATTGCAACCACTCTGATCAACAACAACAGCAACCTGCAAGTGAAGTTATCTCTATATCATATTTAAGGGAAAATGACAGGAAATCTTCATACACCAACATGAGAGAGAGAGAGAGAGAGAATGATCTCTTAAGTTGATTTAAGGTGGAAGTAATAACCCAAAGTCAGCCTTCAATTGCTTAGCATCCACTTGTCAACTAATATTTATAAATAAAAACAGACTTCTTTATAAGCTGACTTGGGAAATCATACCCCTATAAGTATATGACTGTGCAATCAGATTACCTTATCTGGTTCCCACGACCATCCTTCAGGTCCCTTAATTTTTAGTACAAAAGAACCCTACAGACAGAAATAATTACAGTAAGAAGTGGCAAAAAAAAAAAAAATTAGCGCAAGCATTTTTTTTATTACAAATTAAGTACCAAGACAATGTTTAAAAGCCTTTGGAAGAATTTATTCAGAGCTTAAAAATATGGAAAAGAAAGTTAAAGGGCAATGCATAATAATTTGGTGTGCATAAATAAAATGTTTGAGACTAAATAAGCCCTCTGAATTATATAAAAGTTGCATTGACACATCATGTGCCATAAGAAACAATGCGCCTTGCAGCAATGCTTCTGCATCAAACCTGCTATCGAAGATCAGTAAAAATAATAGTTTCTATGCAGATAAGATTATAACACGAGACTACATTAAAAAGCATTCTTACTTTGACAACCTGCAAGATATGTAGGTCGGGAAAAATCAATGTTAGAGGCCAGAAAAATTAGCATTTTGGATAACAAAGTAGTAGTCATAACAAAGTTTAAGCTCCTAACATTTATAACATGCACATGGAAACGTATAATAATTATAAGAAGCAGTTAATGCAAAAAGAACATATCAAGTAAAAATAATAATACCTTGTCCTATAAAAATAAATAAATAATAATACCTTGTCGTATACTGGGATGAAGTAGTAACCATTTGGAGCACATTGAGTCCTATCCTTCACCAATCCATCCACTGTGCGAAGTTCAACCTACAAATTTGATAGGTAAGGTCAACAAAAATTAGACCATATATTTCAATGTATCAATAGCAGCTAATTGGCTAGTAAATTGGGCTTGCAACACAGACAACAAGCACAATAAAGTATCAGCTTGTAACTTCAATAATGCTAGATTTATGAACAAATTTGGTCTTTTTAACTTGAGATAGTAGTTCCTTTCTAATAGGGATAAGGTTTAATGCCCCCACTCCCACTTTAATAATTTTTGTTTAATTATTAATTAACTGGTAGAAGTCCCACAAAAATATGGGGAAAAAAAAGTCTCAAAGGACCAAGAACGCAAAAGTACCTTGCACCAGCAGAACAAATCTGACAGTGAAATTTACTGACATTTTTATTTTCCATGACATTATAAATGCAAACATTGGTACAGCAGAAAAAATGATCACCCTTTCAACTCAAGTCCAGCGTAAAAGAGAAGAATGGAGCATTTCAAGGAGCACATTTCAGACATTTCAAGTGCCACAAAAAGGCTCCGATTGGGTGTCCATGTATGAAAGAACAGACAAATCACCAAAGCTTTTGGAGAAAATTACTCACATAGAGATAGGAATACTTGTCAAGAAACTAACTGGCCAAGTGGATGTACAATAGCTTTCTATGACAGATGTATAGTGTTAAAGAGAGCTACTCTTTAGCAGACAACTATGTTGGCCAGCCAGATTACATGGAAATGATAGCTGTTTATCCAAGAAATTTCACATGTCCTTTAGCTTAGGTACAATGGCCAAGGAATAATTAACAACCATTATGTGATTCAACTGAGTTGACTTCCACAAATACGCCAGCCATTAGGATGAAATCTAACGAAGTGAATGACATCTGACTCATCTAAAAACTTCTCCACATCTAATTGCTTGAATTTCCCTCTAAAAACAACTTCAAAATTATTTGAATCTTTCAAATCCACTCAGATATCCTTATTGACCTAACATTACAGAGATTGGTTATGGGATCCATGCCACATATGGCTCTGTCATATAAAAAAAAAGCTTCCATTCTACAACATATGACTCAGTCATATAAGGATATCTCAAATTAAAAATGTAAATATTTAAATGAGAAAAATATTAAGTGCATTAATAAATTAAACATGAAGAAGAGAAGAAAAATAACAGAAGATTTGGGGAAAAACATAAGGGAGAGTGTCTCACATTCTCTCTACTATTATTTGTACAAATACTTTATACATGTGATATACCGTATGCTATTGATACATCATACAAACACAATATGAATAAAAAATGAACTAAAGTAACCCTAAACAAGCACGTAATTACAATCATGCCCCATATACACAAATACTACTGCATAAGTAATCTCCCACACTCCCCCTTCAAGATGGAGAAATACTGATCCCACATTCCTAGCGTTCATATTTCCAGACTTCAAATGGTCCTTGATGAAGTGACGATCTACCTCCACATGCTTGGTTCTATCATGTTGTAATGGATTATAGGCAATATTAAACTTTATTGATGTAGGATATTACAAACTCTGATACCAAAGTGATGTGGGGCAGCCTATTGGCTGTATATCCTACCAATATGGGCCCAAATATGTATTCGGAAACAAGGACAGAATTTAAAGAACCAAGAACTGAATATACTAACACCCAAATAATCTCAATTTAAGAAGATGATGATGATGGGAAAGGAAAGGAAATCAAATTAGAAGATTTAAGATAGAATAGATGAGGAAAGAAGCAAGAAACAATAAGAGAAGGGACTGTTTTAGGGTTTCTGGATTTTCAAAGCAGAACAATGAATAACCAAAACACCCCTACAGACATGTCAAAAAACTTTGCAATTTTACAAGATGTTAGATATGTATATAAGTGATTCCCATGCAAAATTTCAAGCGTTTTTTACAAGAATAAATATATAAAAGTATATAAAAATCAGTCTGCAGTAACACTATGAATGTAACCTAAAACAGAATGGAGTTTCTTATACAGAAACTTAGCAAAAGAAAGTGGGATTAAAGAGTGGTTTGAGGGAAAAGAAAGGGGACAAGTAGGGGTAGAAAACCCTAGAAGAAAGAAGAGAAATCAGGGTTTATAGGGAGCAATTTCAAGAGAAAAGCCTCCCAAAAGTTCTAGTTATGGGGAAACAGGATATTCAAGAATATAAATCAAGTTAACTGAGTTTTAATCAGAAAGTTTTAACTGGAAGTCAGAAGTAAGAAAGGAGTAAGGAAGAGAATACCTGAAGAGATAAAGAACCAAATACCTTCAATAGGGGCGTGCAATTTGATCTAAAACGCCACCCAGAAAAACCCAGTCATGTGTCTTATGTTCTGCAGATTCCTTTGAGCTTCAACCAATTAGAGTCTTCATATATTGAGGTGTTGCAGCATGGAGATATGGAGAGAAGAAGAAGAAGAAACTAATGGAGAACAGGAGAAGAGAAGAGGAATAACAGGAGGAAAGGAAGACGGAAGAAGAAAGAAGAGCAAGAGATAAAAGAAGAAGGAGGAAGAAGAAGAAGATAAAGACTAGGGAAGAACCCTGGGTTCCATACAGCTACACCATGGGAAGGGGATAGAAGGGATAAACCCAAACAAAACCAAACTCAATTCATTAATTCATCTTTTCTAACTTACATGTCATGTGAGGTGCCTTTAAATAGGCTTACATCACTTAAAACTTAGAAATAGTAAAAATAGAAACTTCTAAAAACTCCTAAACTTGAGACATAAGACTTCCTAAAACAAAGACTTCTAAAAACCAACCTTCCTAAGACAAACACTACTAAAAACTTGAGCCTCTTAGGAGCTGTAGACCAACACATCATGGACCCACCTTGTTGACTTTGAGTCCCCAAATAAAGACAAATAAGCTAGCGACCAGCCCTATCAATACCTAAAATACCCTTGGTTTTTCAACCTTATTACAAGAATACTCTTGGACTAAAAAAAACTATACTACCCATAGCTCTAATGGCCTTGTTACATATACACACAGCCCCTAAACTCTTAATAAAACCCAAATATTACACAATACTTGAATCATGCTCTCTTGCGTAGTGGCACATACAAGAGCCTCTTTACAATGTTGCCTCATCTACCTATTTTTTTTTTTTTGAAAGGTAAGGATATAATTTATTGATAGAAGCATAAAATGATAGTAGAAGAAGAGATAATCACCACGGAGGTGATATCAAAATAAACAAACAAAAGCCATACTAGTAACATTACAATTCTTCATTCCATATAGCATCCCATTCCCCATCCTCATAACTTTCCCAAACTGAAGCCCACTCAAAAAGGGTCATGTAGATATAAAGCACCATCTCATCCAAATTATGGAACTTATCATCAAATATCCTACTATTTCTTTCCTTCCATAATCCCCAAATATCATCAAATATCCTATTATTTCTTTCCTTCCATAATCCCCAAATATCATCTACCTGGTTATCATTGTAGTACTGTACAAGGTCATTGGGACTTGGGTTGGAAATCCCAACTTAATCAACAATCCTCTAAGCCATAGAAAAACTTCATAAATCTCATTAGCCATGGATCTGAACTTTGCCTCTGCACTCAATCTTGACACTACAAGTTGTTTCTTACTTCTCCATTGACCAAGTTGCCTCCAACAAATGTACAATGACCAGATGTGGACCTCCTATCAAATATGAATCTTCAATCCATTTTTGTGTATGCTTTAACTCTAAGTAAGGGTGGAAATGATTGACACGACCCGTGAACCCGACACGAACCCAACACGAAATAACCGGGTTACAGTTGACTGTAAACATGTTTCAGGTCAAAGCGGGTCGACCCACTTTGACACGATTAATAAATGGATCAGGTTATGGTTGAGCCATGTAGTCGTATACCCTTAACTTGACACGAGACGAGTATGACCCGCCAACATGAATTACCACATAACCCACGAACCCGACATGAATCCAACACGAAATAATCAGGTTAGGACGTGTTTCGGACCCACTTTGACACGATTAATAAATGAGTCGAGTTAGGATTGAGCCATATAGTCGTATACCCTTATCTCGACACGACATGAACC
>JAOXJP010139650.1:0-13385 GCA_025762735.1 Platanus orientalis | reverse complement strand
TATTGAATATAACTAAGGAATCACTTGTTTTAGTGTGTGGATGTGCAAGTAGGAATCTTGATTATGCTTTATCATTATTTGTATTAATTTAATGCCTTACTCCTTTATGCACATTCTAGAGGATTTCGACCAACACTCTAAGAGGGCCCTGCTTGACTTGTTGGCTCTAAAATTACTAAATTACTATTGACAATAATGTCTTGTTACAAAAATACCCAAAAAGCAAAAATTAAAATGCCGCCTAGGTCCTAAACTTTATTAGCTCATAAAACATTGAGTAAAACAGTAAAATAACTCAAAGACTCCATTATGTGTCCCAAAGATGTTCCTCCATGTGTCTTCTTGTGCACCCTCATGTGTGGACCCCACCAAGGCCATGTGTGGGTCTCACCTAGCTCTAATGTCCACATCACTAGGTAAAAAACCCAAACTTTATTTCAAATATTTAATCCCTCCTATATACATGTCAACCACCCATATTTAAAGACTCCAATACTTAAAAGTTAGAAATATCTAAAATAGAAACATACCCCAACTTGGACTCCTAATTTTGACTTTCTAAAAAAACAAAACATTAAACTCCTTATTGGAGTGGCTATCAACCAGCCTTCTTTATGGACCCATTTTTCACTATTTGACCCTACTAAAAAGACACAAATAACCCTTGGCTGCTGTCCTGTCTTATTTTCCTAAATACCCTTGACTTTAAAGGCCTTATTACAATATTACCTCATTCAAATAAAACCTCCTAATACCCTATGGCCGATTAACACTATATATTGCTCCTCTTTTGGGCATGGGTCTACATAAAGCTGCTCTCTCTCCAACCAATTGATAACTATTGCATCAATCCCCTTCTCTTAGAAAAACTCAACTCCATTGAGTTTTGATGTGGACTAAGAATGCCATCTCGTTGTAAGGAACACACTTGAGAAGGATTGGGCTGTCTTTTTGAGTTTCAAGTTAGGCAAGTCTTGTATAGGCACCATCTTTATCTCATAATTGTGGTACTTGAATGAATATGTGTTGTTATACCGACAATGTTGAGATTTCTTGTCAAACAACCATGGTTGCTCTAGGAGAATATGAAACACCTTGAGGGAAGCACGCCACATTGCATGGTATCAGTAAACCCACCATTAGAATAGGTGAGTAGGCACCTCTCATGGACCTTTAGGCTAGTGTTATTGACCCATGCCACATTGTAAGGATTAGGATGCGGCTCCATCTTCAGCCCCCCCAATTTCTTGGCTGCATATTTAAATATTACGTTTGTGCAACTTCCTCCATTAACAAACATAGAACATAGCGGACCATTGCAACGAACTCGGGTCTAAAAGATACTATTCCTACACCAATCTTCTTGCTTGTTCTCTTCCTGAGTAGTCAGAAGTGGCATAACACATAGATGGGTGGATCTTCTTCAGGCTTACTAAATTCTCCTTCACTAGGTTGCTTCGCTTCCAAAATAATTGGCATTGCTTGTGGCGGAATATGAACATCCTCCACATTGGGTTGCTTGTTTGAAAAACCCATAACACGGTTTGAACACTGTGCTGAAATATGGCTATAGCTTTGGCAATGGAAGCATTGAACACCCTTGCCCTTTGATGTTGCACCTTCCATGTTTCTTGCTCGTGGAGGGATAAAACCATGTGTTGGCCTGGAAGAGGTTGAAGTAACTCCACTAGATCATGTCTTTCTGGCTGTCTTCCCATTAGAATACCCACTACTTGGTGCCTCGCTTCTTGGGAAGCCCTTAGTGAAAGCTCTCTTATAGGGCACTCTCTTCAAGCTCTCCTCTATCTAATATGTCACATGTATGGTGTCTCTAAGGGTAGGCAACGACTGTAACTTAGACCAACAGATATTTGTGGTTGCAATCTTTGCTGATACATAGCCACCATTACCTCTTCATCCCGCTGAAAGTCATTGTATGTAGTTAAGTGAAGCAGCTCATGTATTCTTCCATGGTTATGTTTCCTTGATGAAGTTGGGTAAATTGAAGATGTGCTCTTTGTTTGTTGTCCACGGGGTGAAATCTTCTCTTCATGGCCAGTTTCATGTCTTTCCAAGTTCTCAATACTTTGCAACCTGTTCTAAGATGATTTTCCTTCTGCTTCTCCCATCACATCCTTGCTGTCCCCTTTAACTTAGCTTCGGCAAACTAGAACTTGCACCCGTCGTACCATCCAAAGAATGAATCCATGCTGTGCATTTAGTCAATGAACAAATTTGGGTTGTGATTGCCGTAGAAGTCTTGCACATCCACCCTTGCATTCCTCTCTACTTCATGATGGGCAACACCTTGCTGAAAAGTAGTCCAGTCATTTATATCTCTAATGGTGGGTATCACCTCATGCTGATGTTGATGAGACACATCTCTAATATGGCCTCCATTTGGAGGGTCTAATGGTGGACTAGAAATGGAAGAACCCACTTCATTAATTTTCTCCTTCTCTTGCCTTTCCTTCTTGTGAACCACAACTGCGATTAGAGTCCATCCAGGTCTCGAACTTGTCCATCCAAGACATTAATTGACCCACATCCTTCTTAGTAGCCTCAAGCTCTTGGGATTGAGCTTTAACTTTAGAAGATAGTTCAACATTGCTCACCATGATTATTCAAGAGGGGTTTGAACATGAACAGGAGGAACTTGGCTCTATACCAAATAATGCAGGGTCGCTTAAGTAAAGGAAGTAAATTCATGCTTGTGTGTCCCTAAACAACCACTCAAAATAGGATTTAAAGATCAAGGATAAACCAAGACGTTTGATCTGGTGGAAGAGTACACAGGTAATGTGAGGGTGCTTAGAATTTGTGAACGAAGGAAGGCGTTCTCTGCCTTCGTTAAGTTTAAGTGGTCTCTAGTACCTTGGTTTTGTGAGTTGCTGGCACAAGCTGCCTGTGCTCTTGACCATCCGACTATTTCCCGGACGCGTGATGATGTTGTTCGGAATGTTCTGATCATTGGAGGGTGAATGATCGTGGTCGTTTTCTTGGGGTCTCAGAAATGTTACGTAATGGGAAAGAGTTCGTTATTATTGTCCCTGAGGGGCTGAAGGGCAGTGGCTGGGAGAACATTAACTATGCTCTACAACGGTCTTTTGTGGGTGATGGTCCTGGCAAAATCCCCACGGTTGTGCCTCTGCCGTCTTCTTTTTTTTTCCCTCCCCTGGGAAAGTCGTCTAGTTTTGTTGGTGGGTGCAAGGATTCTGGGCTGTCCATATCGGTTGATGTGGTTCGAAGGGAAAATGATTGGGCAGTGAATGTTCGTTGGAATGGGGATGGAGCGGTGGAGGAAGTTTGGTCTCGGGCGATTCTGGGATCCAAAAATGATTCGATGGTTACATGGCAAGATATTGTGGATTGTTTGGAGGATCGTTTTGGGCTGGTAGATTCATTGAAATGGATTCCTATTGTCTCTGATTGAGCCCTATTCATTTGTCTTGATGTGCACGAGGTTGTTGCTCTGGCGACCTGGAAATGTGATGGTGAGGTTCCTGGCAGCCTGGGCTTTATGCGTTGGAGCCCGGAGGTCCTTGCGATCTGGTATGGAAGCCTTTTCAAGAGAAGCTGGATTAAGACTTGTGGGTTACCCCTCCATCTTTAAATGGCGAAGATTTTCGTTGCGATTGACAAAATTTGTGGGGGACTTCATTAGGTTGATCCTAGGTCGCTGTCTTGCGAGGAGTTGAGATGGGTTCGCTTGGAATTATTGGATGGTGATTTGAGAAACATCCCCTGGCTTCTGGCAGTGACTAATTAAGGGAAGTATTTTCCAATGGTCATCACCATTGAAGGGGACATATTGATGGCTAAGAATTCCTCTCTTGGATGGGAGTGGTAGGGTAGTGCTTGATCAGGAGCTAGGTGTTCATTCTATGCTGCAGTGGTGCCGAAGATTTTCTTGGGGGCAAAACGGACAGTCGATTGATAAAGGTACGGCTTCTGCTTCTTTGGCGTGTGATCAGGTGCCTAGAGGTGATTTCACTTTGGCTAGGGGTTTGTTTCACCAAATAGGCAGGTTGATGTGCTGGGGAAGGAAGGTTATCTGGAAGGGGCTCGATTTGTGGCAGTGTGGGATTGTGATTCTTGACACATGTCACAGGATGTGGGGGAGGGTTGCTTTGCCTCTTCGGATGGGATGGATTTGGGCCTTTCCAAGGGTTGGCAGACGGTGTCTCATTGCCGTTGGATGAGAGCTGGTGATAAGGATATTGGTGTGGCTCGTAGTGAGGGGTGTAATAATAACCTCTTTATGGTTCTGGCTGAACCGGGTTCAAGGGAGGCTCGTCAAATGGGGTCTCTTGGTCCGTTGGGCTGGCATTGGACTGAGTTGGACTATATGGGCCATGTAGGGCCCAAAGACATGGCTTTGGACTTTCCCCAGGCCCCCAACAAAATGGGACCTGTGGATCTTGTCTCTAATGTATATGGGGACCTTGGTGGGAAGTGAGGTTGCGAGGAGAAGGAATCGTCTGCGAAGGGCATCGCCGCCGAGCTGAGGAGGACTCCTGTTAAGGGGATTGGGTTAAGGAAAGGGTCGAGTGGGGCCCTGAGGTTGAAGACAAAGACTTCAAGTTTTTTTACCTCGTCAATGGAAGGGGAGAAGTCGCATGGGTCATTCAAGTGGGTGCCTCGGTCGAATCTTTACTTGGATTCCAGTTGCTCCAGGGTTTCTAATTCGGTGGTTCCTATTATCTCGTCCAGCCATGTGGGTGTGATTGAGTCTTCTTGTAATGACTTGGGTTTGAAGGCTGCTCCAGTGGTTCCTGAGGTTGGTAGGAGGTCTGATGTTCCTACGGGGGATGATCCGACACTGTTGGGGAATTGTTCCCTAGCTCAGAGTTTGAATCATGATGGTGTGACTAGTGTTGAATTCCTTGGTGGTGACTCTGGGATTCTTGCTCAGCCTACTCCATCCCTAGACATTTTGGGGGAACCTAATTTGCATAATCTCAAGGTTTCGGGTTGTTTTGTGCCGGATACTTCTCCTCAGGGGTCGTCGGTCTTGGTTGATCCGGACGCTGGGGGTGGGCTTTCCAAGTTGGGGACTTCTCTTACTGCTGATCTGTGTAGGAATCATGTTTGCTTTGAAAAGAGTGATTTTTTTTTAATCCAGGAGTGTGCTAAGGATTGTTTTGATCTGAAAGATGCTTGTGGGGATTTGGGGAAACAATTGATGTGTGTGGACCAAGACGATTTGGACATGGATGGGGATGAGATTCTGGATGTTGCACCCTTGGCGATTGAGGAGAGTGGTTTGGAGTTTCATAGTCATGAGTCTAGGAAATTGGAGCCTGGTTCTAGGGATGTCACCCCTGCCTCTTGTAAGGACCCTAATCGTCTATGGGGGTCTAGGAGATGGATGATCGAGTTGTGTCTGATTGGGTGCTGAATAAATTAGAGGAGTTTGGCCCCTTTCTTGGTATGTCTATTGATGGGTTGGAAAAGGAAACTTTGGAACTGTTTAAGTTGATTGAGTTGAAAAGATCCAAAGGCATGGTGGGTGTGGATGATAAATCTACTGATTCTAAGAGGCTTAAAAGTGAATTGAAAAAGTTAGAGAGCTCTGTGAATTATGATAAAAAAGGTTGGTTGAAGTTGTGATGGGGTGTTGAGGAGTGGTAAGGGTATTATTCAGGTGTGACCTATGGATTTAAAAATCTTCTCTTGGAATGTTAGAGGTCTGGGTAATAGAGATAAAAGAGTTTCCATTAATCGCAACATTTTTGATGCCAAGCCTAATATTATTTGTTTGCAGGAAACTAAGATTCAATCGATGTCTGATTCGATTATTTAAGATGTCTGGGGTTCTAGTTTTGACTCTTGGGTTGCCCTTCTTGGGGTGCTTCTGGGGGGATTTTGGTGCTTTGGAATGATGATAGTATTGAGGTTTTGGATAAGGAAACTGGTGCTTTTTTTGTGTCCATTAGATGTTGGCTTAAAGGTAAGTTAGAGAATTAGGTGTTCTCTGGGGTTTATGGTCCTTTTTTATATTTCAAGGTGGACATCTTTTTGGGTGAGATGGATGATATTAATGGCCGGTGGGACCTTCCTTGATGTATTGGGGGTTATTGTAACTTTGTTAGATTTCCAGTGGAAAGAAAAGGGGATGGGAAGTGGAATTCCCCCGTGGTTAAATTTGAGGAATTTATTGACCGTTGGGGCCTTATTGATGGTCATTTGATCGGGGCTAATTTCACTTGGTCAAACTTCCAAGATCAGGCTGTTTTAAGTAGGATTGATCGGTTCATGTTTTGTGGTTCGTGGGAAGACTTGTTTCCTGATTGTTCTCAGGTGACCCTTACTAGAATTGTGTCTAATCATACTCCTATCCTTTTGAAATGGAAGCAAGTTTGGAAGGGTCCCTTTCATTTCAAATTTGAGGAAATTTGGTTTATGGAACCAGACTTCATGGAGGTGGAGGAGCATACTTGGACCAATGTGGAGGTGTCGGGTATCGCTAGTCGGAGATTTACCCTTAAGCTAAAAGCCCTTAAAAAGAGGTTACGTACTTGGAATAAATCTTTTGGTGACTCTTTGAAATCAACTTTGGTGGCTTGTAGGGTGAGCATTATGGAGCTGGATAAGCTTGCAGAGGTTCATAATCTCTTGGGTGAGGAGAGAGCCTTTAGGATCAGTTTTTGGAAAGAATACCAGTTTTTGGCTTTGAAGGAGGAGATTTTCTGGAAACATCGTGCTAGAGTTAGATGGTTAAAGGGGACCGGAATATGAAATTCTTTCATAAGATGGCCTCACATCATTCGGTCTCTAATGGGATCTATGGGCTGATGATTAGATTCAGGATCAAAGAGTGATTAGAATGAAAGTGGATAATTTTTACATGGATTTGTATAAAGAGGATCATCGTGCTAGGCCACTAGTCGATGGGATGGAGTTCGAGTGTATCTTTGGTACTGACAACTCTCTGTTGGAGGGTAGATTCTCTGATGCTGAGATTTGGAAGGTTATTTCTGGCATGAAAGGAGATAAGATGGCTGGTCCGGATGGTTTCACTATTTCTTTCTTTCATAAATGTTGGGACATTGTTAAGGGTGATCTCCTGCAAGTGTTTGTTGAATTCTACTATTTAGAAGGATTTTATGAGCATCTTAATAATACGTTCATCCAGTTGATCCTGAAAAAGTATAATGCCATGGATCTAAAGGACTTTTGGCCTATCAGTCTTTTGAGTAGTGTGTATAAGATTATTTTTAAGACTCTTACTTTTTGGCTGAAGTTGGTTATGAATAGTATTATTGCAAGGCCCCAAGGTGCGTTCATTGTTGGAAGGCAGATTCTAGATAGTGTTCTCATTGCTAATGAATGTATTGAGGATAGGAGGGCTAGTGAGCAAGAGGGTTTCATCTATAAGATCGATTTGGAGAAAGCCTATGATCATGTCAATTGGAATTTCTTGGATTATATCCTCGAGAGGATGGGTTTTGGTGTTAAGTGGAGAAGTTGGTTCTTTTGCGTTAAAACGGTGAATTTTTCTATTTTGGTGAATGGTAGCCTTGCGGATTTTTTTAAAAGTTTTAAGGGTTTCAGACAGGGGGATCATTTATCGCCCTTCATTTTTATCATTGTGTTTGAGGTATTTAGCAAGATGCTTAGAAGGGCGGAGGAGAGTTTTATTCTAAGGTTTTTGGTGGGGAATGATGAGTGTAGAATCTCGCATTTGCAATTTGCTTATGATACCATGATCTTTTATGATGTAGATGTGTGTCAACTCGGTTATCTTAGATGCATTATGAGCTGTTTTGAGGCGGTGTTTGGCCTGCACACTAATTTGGCCAAAAGTGAGTTGTTTCCTGTGGGGGAGGTGAGTAACATTGAGAATTTGGTTTGGATCCTGGGTTGTAAAATTGGCACATTGCCCTCCTCATATCTTGGTCTACCTTTAAGGGCTCCTTTTAAGTCCAAATTTGTGTGGGACCCGATGCTGGAGCGGATTTCCAGACGCTTAGACTCTTGGAAAGGGGCTTTGCTGTCAAAAAGGGGGGAGATTGACTCTTTTGAAGGCAACGTTGGCTAATATTCCCAACTACAACTTTTCTCTCTTTACTATCCCAGCGTCTGTGGCCGTTAGAATCGAATATTTTTTTGTAAGTTCCTGTGGAATGATGTGGAAGATCACCATAGGTATCATCTAGTCGATTGGAAGATTATCTGTCTCCCAATGGATTGTGGTGGTCTCGGGGTGAGATCTATTAAGAGCCATAACAAGGTGCTTTTGACTAAATGACTTTGGAGATTTGGTTCCGAGAAGGATAGTTTATGGTGTAAGGTGGTGGTGGCTAGATTTGGTGAAAAATCCATTTGGGAGCCAACGTGATCCGGACGAGGCATGAATGCGGGTTACGAAAATCCATTTGTGATGTGAGGGATCTGTTTTGAAAGCATTTTTGCTTCAAGATGGGGTCTGGGAGAGAGATTAGATTCTGGGAGGATAGATGGGTGGAGGAGGTCCCTTTGATGGAGACCTTCAAGTCCTTGTATGGCTTCACTTTAGAACCTGATGGTTTGGTTGGGGATTCTTTTGATTATGAGGGGAATATCTGGATTCTTAAGCTTCGTAGAAGCTTGAATGATTGGGAGTTGGATGAAATGACTAGATTGCTTTGTTTGGTTGACATGATTAGGTCGAATCCTGGGTTGATGGATGATTGGGTTTGGGTTTTAAATAAGAAGGGTAACTTTTCCTCTAAATTGTTATATCGGGTGATGGTTAGTGATTGCCCTTCAATGCTTCTCCACAAGCGTATTTGGATTAATAGTATTCCTTCTAAAGTCTCTTTTTTTCTTATGGACTGCATTCCTGGATAAAATTCTCATAGACAATTTGCAAAGTAGAGGGTGAAATTTGGCTAATAGGTGTTGCCTTTGCTTTAGGGAGGAGGAATCGGTGGATCACCTGTTTGTTCATTGTGCCATGAGGCCCATGACAAATGTGATTTGGGGTTTCTCTCTCATCTCCAGGTCTCTGAGGCCTTTCCTAAGCTTTTTCATGAACTTATCTTAGGGTGGTGTATAAATGGCTTGGAGGGCCTTCCCTTGGCGATTTGGTTGGCTCTTCCAGAGGCAATCTGTTGGGGCTTGTGGACGGAAATGAATTCTCGGATCATTGAGCGCAAGCAAAAGAATCGGGTGGAGTTATCCCTTTCTATTTATAGGTCCTTATTTGATTGACTCTCTATTAGGGTAGATTTTGAGGAAAGGGATTGGGAGTCTATTTGGTGTGAGGAGTTGTAATGGCTTCGTTTGTTTGTTTTCTTCTTGTTTTCTTTGTTTTGTTTCTTGTTGTTTCACCAGCTTGGTGATGTTGTTTGTTTTCCCTTTTTGCTTTCTCTTCAATAAAATTCGCCTATTACCTTTAAAAAAAAAAAAAAAAAAAAAAACATAATCTTGAAAATTTTTGGGCAGTAAGATAAAATTACCAAATTGTCTCTACAGAAGTGTTAGATTGACACAAAACTTTACACAGATTTAGTTGAGTGTTAAATGGAGTTGTGTATAAAATTTTAGACCAATCAGATAACTTAAGTATAAAAAATTATATAAAGAACAGTCTGGTTTTCAATTTTCTGCAGAAAAAACTAGTACAGAGTTGGAATTAGGTCACAGAAACATATCAGAACAGCAAGAAGTTAAAGAGGATTTTAGGTAATTAGATGCACAACAAGATTAGATAGAAAACCCTAAAAAGAAAACAGTCAAAAGATACCTCTAGAGGTGTGATTTCAGAAAAATATGTATTCTGGAATTTTATAAAGAGAGTTATTCAGGCTTGGAATTAAGTATCCAGAAAACAGCAAAGCAGCAAAACAGCAGAGAACTTAAAAGGAATTCTAGGATTTATATGAGGAATAAATTGATGAAGAAAACCTGAATCAACAGGGCATAGACTATACCTTCTACTAATAGGGTGATTTGATCAATTTACTGTTCAGATAACCCAGCTAAAAAGTGATGCTTCTGCAGAACTCCAGCAACTTGAATCTTTTAATGGTGGCTATCTCAGGCCAGCCGAATGGACTGCAAAGCTACTCCAGTAGGTAGGTCTCAGTAGAGAATAGAGAAGAAAGAATAAAGGAGGGGAAAGAAGAATAAAGAATAGGGAAGAAGAAGGAAACAGAAGAATCAAGAAAATTCAAGAAATAGAATGAAAGAAGAGAGAAGACTAAAGACTACAATCTCTAGGTTTCACAACATCAACATTGAGAGATACTAGGTAAAAAACCCAAACTTTATTTCAAATATTCAATCCCTTCTCTATACATGTCGACCACCTATATTTATAGACTCAAATACTTAAAACTTAGAAATACCTAAAATCGAAACATACGCTAACTTGGACTCCTAATTAAAAAAAAAAAAAAAAAACTGCATTAAACTCCCTATTAGTGGCTGTCGACCAGCCCTCTTTATGGACCCATCTATTTGACCCTACTAAAAAGACATACATAACCCTTGGCTGTTGTCCAGCCTTATTTACCTAAATACCCTGGACTCTAAATGCCTTATTACAATATTACCCATTCAAATAAAACCCCCTAATACCCTATGGCCGACCAGCACTATATCTTGCTCTTTTGGGCTTTGGCCTCCATAAAGGTTCCTATCTCTCCAATCAATTGATAGCTGCTGCATCATGTATCTTAGGGGGCAAACATGGCTCTTATTGTAAGTGAACTTTCTAATTTATGTACTATTAAAAAAAAAAATTCTTTCTTTATGTTCATCTTCAAATTAATGCCAACCACTCCGAAACTCAAAAAGTCTTCAAAGGATTTTCCATTGCAAGGTATCACCTTTATTGTGAGGAGCACTATTTGTAAATGAGGTGGGGATGGGAAATTTTTGGATTATAATTTGGCATTATTGGGTAAATGAAGTTTGAGTTTTAGGTAGAGGGTTTTGTTCTTTGGAGAAGGCTTATTTTGTTTAGAAATGGGGATGCAAATTTGAGATGGAACAGTGATAGGGTTTCTAGTGCTTATGGTGTTGGGATGTGGAGGTTTGAGGGGGATTCTTAGTTGATGAGAGTTCATTTTTGTGTTTGATGTATAAGGCAGGTTTAATCAGGCGAGGTTTTATAAAGAAACTGGTCAATGGAGTGAAGTTTTAGCGAGTCTTTCCCTTCATTTTATAGAACCAAGTTGAACATAGGTTTGGAACTTTGGTTTCAATCTAAACGTTGAACCCTATGGAATTGGAATTAATTCATGTTAGTTTATGGAAGTCCATGGAAACATTGTTAAAATTATGGGAAAAAAATCCCTTTGACTGTAACAACCTAGCTTTGCTAACCTTGTTTTGTGATTATGAAACTAATGGAAGTTGACAATTTCAGCTGAAATGGACTGAAATAGGTATGGCTTGAAAAACCAAGCTATGTTTGTTGTGTGTTATGATGGAATGGGTGCTTCAATGCATGTCCTTGTTTGTTAGGGACAATAAAGATCAAGAAGTATCTCTTCTACTCTATGTCCTTTTGAATCTTCAAAATGATTACATGGTTTATGACAAAGAAAAAAGGATTTGGAGTGGAATCAAAACGGAATATTTTCATTTTTTATACACTTACTAGTTTGGGGAGTCTTCACTTCTCAGTCTATGAGTGTTTGAATGGTCCAGTTGTTACTTTTTCTCATAGATGGTGGTTGGAGGTAAAATTTTAATTTCCAGCCACATTACCCATGGAAAGATTTCCTTTCATGTGTTTCTTGTGTCGCAATGACGGGAATGGTCAGTTGTTACTTCTTGTAGATTATGGTTGGAGGAAAAATTTTGATTTCCAGCTGCCTTGCCCATGGGAAGACATCTATCTACATGTGTTTCATGTGCCACAATGAGGAGGAGACTGTTGATCATCTTTGAAATTCATTGATATTTTGCTAGGAAAATTGTGGAGTTGCATCTTAAAATTGTTTGGCTTCACTAAATTTTCCATAAAGATGAAGGAATTATTTACTGGTTGGACAACTGGGCCTTTGGGGATAGGGAGGCTACTTTGGAGATTTTTTCTTCACATTTTGTTGGTTGTTTTGGCTTAAAAGAGTGAAGGTTCATTTAAGCACTTCCATTTGATTTAAGAGTCGCACCCATCTCACCCTCCTCAGGGTGCTGGGAGGGGTGGACGGGAAACAGACCTACCCTTCGGCTTTGTGGACAAAGTGGCTGCTCACCGGTGAGATGGGCTGTCCATATTCTTTATTTTTCATTTTATTTTTTTTAGGTGGAGATTTTGCAGAGATCACCTTTTGGAGGAACGTGGTAGTTGCCAAGTATGGTTCTATTATCAAGTAGGGTAGTCCTGACCACTTTTCTCTTCACACAATGTTTGCTTGTGAAAGGCGTTATATCATCTCATGAAAGGTATTGAGAAAGAGTCCAATTTTTGGAGGACGGCTGGTGTGGTGTCAGAAATCTGTGACTATTCCCCATGCTGTTATATATTTGTCTTCTCAAAAGGTATGACCATCAACTGTTATATTTATTCTGATAGAGATATGAAAGCAAACATGATATATGGCTGTACGGGGTCTTGTTGACTGCTGTTCACAGCTGAGTTGAGCCTGCTAGACCAGCTGTGGGCCTGGTCTGGGGCCTAATGGACCTGGGCCTGCATATGAGTTTTGGGGCCACTTGATGTGAGCCGGCTTGCATCATTCCATGTGTCATGATTGCACAATCAAATTTACCATAAACTCTCACAGAAAGATTTGGCCTGTCCATATGAAGACTACCTGCACATGAAGTCTGTTGCCGTCATAAGTACTGCACTGCTACAAATTAAACTGCAAAATGCATGTGTTAACATTTGTAATACTGATCAGTTCAGTTTGAGGTTGAAATAAAATTGGCTGGCACTCCTGATGCCAATAAGCCCCTTTTATTTCAAATTCTTAGCCAATTTGTTCATTGTGTGGGTTTGGATAAGGTTTGGGTAGGTCCTTGGGATGTTTGTGTGGTCGACACAAGCTCCAAAAGGTTTAATCCAGGTCATTGGTTTTACCGCATAAAACCTGGTGTTGATATAGAGGAAATCAGCTTTTTTATCTTAAGATAATACTAAGTTGGTTTCTCATTTTCTTTTCTTTTATTAGAAATAGGATTCAAGATTATCAAGTGGGAGTCTACCCCATAGTTTTGAGAATCGGACCGGCCATCAAACCGGTAAGGTGGGTGGTTCAGGTCCAACCAGGTTTGACCATCGGTTTACATGGTCTAACCGTGGTTCATTTTACATAAGTAAAATGTAATAAAATACCAAAAAATAAAATTATCACAATGCATTAGAAGGCTTATGATCGGGTTTTTAAATTTTAGACATACCAACAAATGTAATAAAATATGAAAAAATAAGAATAATT
>JAOXJP010139639.1:0-13386 GCA_025762735.1 Platanus orientalis | reverse complement strand
TTAAGTTAGGGTATTTTTGGAATAGAGTTAAGTGAGGTGTGCTTACAAAAACTTGAGGTGCGAATATTAACTCCCTATATTTTTTATATATTAATACAATAATACACCCTTTCTCAAGCAGTGACAGTGGCACGTATAGTTATCAATCTGCCAACTCATCTTCGAGCTTGGCTCCTCATGAGCAAACTTGGGCCTTGTTTGAACTTCACAAAGTTGAACCCGAGCCTTCAATTGACCTAGTTAACTAAGTGAGCCTGAGCCGAGCTACACCAGGCTCAAATATGTATATAATTTGTATGCATATAGCTTATTATATTATATATTTACATAATACACTGGTTAGAAAAAGTTAATCATATATTTCAAGGTAAATACATGAATTGGTTCTTGAAGGTCAAGAGCATATTCGTACATAGCTTATATACCTAAAAATTTCAAATTAAGGGCGGAGATCGAGTTTAAAGACGATTAATATCAAATAAATAGAATTTAAGTTAGACATTAATTCAATTAGATGGCGGAGTTTTAATTAAACAACGATTTACTTGTGGGAATAATAAATCAAAATCCAACTTTGCTTTTCATTCGGGATTTTCTCATGAGAGTAAATAAATTGTTGTCTTTTGCATTACCATTAAAGAAGGAATCATCACTGACATGGAGTGATTTCCATAGCAGAAGATCTCAATCACTGTCCCCTACACCCATGTCATGAAAAAACCAAGTCATCGGAGTAGAACGCTAACTCCAGTCAAGCACTATAACTATAAGAGAAACAATGATTTATGCACACCGTAAATCCTATGCAAGAAGAGTGCAAAATAGGATTTCTCAACATACGTTAGGGTTAGAGCAAACCTTTCCTATATTTATAGAAGGGAGCTACTACTTGCACCTCAAAAATTTCTAACATCCCCTCATTTTTCCTCTTTTCTAACTTCACCTCAACTATTTTTAAGTATACCTCCTACACTTTCCATTATACCCTTTTATCTAAACCTATCTCACACCTCCAATAAAACTCAAACTCCACTCCCACACCTCCATTTATTCTAACCTCCCCTCATCTCCAATACGTTGTTCTCCCTTTCCCTCACCTTTCCTCCCCCCTCCTTAGCTACATCCCCAAACCTGCTCCCTCTCCCTCACATTCTCTCTCAAAATATCAAAATAAATGGCTCGTATTCGAGGAGGACGACCAACCGGTGGTAGAACAAGGGTGGCGGCGACAAGAGGTAATTTTGTTTTTTTTTTTTTCTTACGTATTGATGTTCAGACTGGTGCTGCCGAGTGAGGCTACCACTGCTCAGCCAGCCTAGCCGAGCAGGGCATGCCCAACTAAGCAAGCATATAGATGCTTAGATGGGTTATCCGAGCAGGGCATGCCCTGCTTGGTTGGGCAGGCCGAGCAGTGGCACCCTGGCTCGACAACCCCAGTCCGAACACCCAAAAATCCAAAACAAAAACTTTGTAAAAATTTAAAATAGTTTATTAATTTAATTTGTTATTGTGCACGTCTAACACAATATGACATGTGTGCCAGATATAGTTGAAAAAGATAAGTACTTTGTTCCTACTACATCTGCCCGCCAACGTTGGGCTGTAGAGAGGGTAGGTCCATTTAGGCATGAGGCATATTATAGTCACTCGTACGCAGAGCCTGCTGCAGGAGATGTGCCTGAGCATATTGGAGATGTGTGTGAGGATGATTTAGAGGCGTCTATCCTCGGAACGCTTGCAAATCTGATGCTCCTTACTAGTTATCTCATACACATTGCTGCACTTATATGATGGCATCAGCTAATATTTAAGATTTAAAATTTATACTTATTAATAATACCCAGTGTATTAATAGTATTTGTTTCAATTGCAGGAATAGACATTGTTGAAGTTGATTAACCACGGATTGAAGATACATGAGTGGAAGTACCAACAGTTAGATGTGCAGAATGGTTTATGGAAGGGATATATTGAGCACTCTAGACTACTTCCACTGGTTCACAGTTCATACCGGACAGTGAGCCGCTTCATCATCGCTGCATTCGTTGAGCGATGGTACCCCGAGACTAACACATTCCATATGTCGTTCGGGGAGATGACCATCACGTTGGATGATGTCAGCACCCTACTTGTTATTCCTATGGTTAGGAAGATCATCTCCCTCAGCCTAGCAGATGAGGTATAAACTTTGTAATCTTGTGCACTTGGAGTAATGACAACAGAGACCCACGAGGAGCTTGGATCAATCAGGTTAGAGTAACTGCGGTTGAGATTTCAGGGGGTGACTAACGCTAGTGGTCAGGAAGCGATCAAATGCTCTGCCAGGACATACTCTATTTGCTCAGGTGCACGCTATTTACTAATAAAATAGCGAGTCGGGTGCTAGTCGATTACCTCTACTACTTAGAGAATCTTGATAGCGTACATACTTACGCGAGGGGAGCCGTTGCGCTAGCATATTTATATCGACAGTTGGGGTTTTCTAATAGGTCAAAGGTATAATAAATCACTAGGTACCTTACATTGATGGAGGGGTGGATCTATGAGCAATTTTCTGGCATTGTTCCGCACTGGAACATTGGTTATCAGCCCCATGACCCGGGGCATCCAGCATTATAGGCCGCACAGAAAGACAGATATTCTTATGAAAAATGTGAAGGCACTTCGGGAGACCATCAATGCATGAGGCCTCAACGGCATGTGTTTACTTTTATATAGTATAGGTCAATAATTTTTTATGTACTTGTCTTTTATTCGTCTAACATATATGTTAACTTATGTAGGTCACGTGGTCACCGTATGATGATAACATGCAGTATAACCCACTGCTTGATATTGCATACTACCATGGCATGCTGAAATGCCTTGACATCATGGAGCCTTATCATTTGATGTGTGTCATGAGGCATTTTGGGTGACAACAGATTATTCTATCTGCTCCACTAACCTCAAGATAGTGGTGTATGGTTCATCTGCATCATCATACCAACCTAGTTACATTTTTTATGAGGAAGTATGAGCAGTATGGTAGAGCCACATACTCTCTGCTGAGCATCGATCCCTGTCTACACGTTATCCTTATAATTGTGCACCTGGCTATATGGACTAGTATGCACTCATATCACATCGATACGTGTAGAACCTAGACCATAGATCACTTGGAGCACCACAACTTGGGCAGATGAGCTCTAGAAAGTCATTCACAGCAGAGGAGGTATATCATTTCAACATTCATGTTTCTCATATTTCTCTCATTTTAGTTATTTTTTTTCATTGCAACTTATATTATATTTATCTATGCTTATTTCAGCGTCTTAAACAGGTCGTGTCTTTACTGAGATCAGTCATGAAGGGGCATCCTGCGGCAACCCGACATAGTAGTGTGATGTCTGTGATTAGACGGGTCTGGGATATCGTGACTTGTTATGACGAGCCCGCGATGGCGACATACATATGGAGGAAGAGGCCAATCATAGAGACTACAAAGATATAGTATTTTTATCATTTTTTAGTTGATGAGCTGTATTTTGTATTTTATAAGGGATGAAGCCCCTCATACATTATATTATTTTGTTTGGGGATGACCCTGTTTATATAAACCACAGTTTTGTTTATTGGCATTCCTTCTTTACTTGTTATTATGAATACATTTTTATACTTTAAAACTACGCACTAAAAGATCTCATTCGCTCAATGAATAAAATAAAATAAAATTACAAGTAAAAAGGGGTTCATCCCTATCAATTAGATATATAAGTTGTTAATACAAAATTGCATAATCAATACACTATGCGAGTGTCCATCCCTATCGATTAAATATATATAAGCTATGTTTCACCTTAGTCAGTCGTCAATCAAATCAACTGTCTCCTGTGTCACTACATCATTAATTATACGTCAGAATTCCTCAATTCTTGGTTCGTACAAATATAGTGCCCATCCTGACGCATCATTGCTCCGGTATTTATGCCAAAGTGTCATGATGGGTGGGATAGGATGACCCAACACGAGAAAGACCTGTACGCATAACGAACAGTGAAGTTAAATACTGCTAAAAATGATTGACTGTAATAGCACCATAACCGTTAACGTTTATCTGTACAAAGTGGTTGTTTACGAAGCCTATAGCAACTTCCTTTTGGATGGTAATCGGTAATGGGTCGGATCAGAGTGGCAAGAATGTCAAACATTATCATGCACTCAAAAAGTACAGTATAATATTGTAATAGCTAACTATTAGGTGTCCATAGTTTGGGAAGGTCATTCAATACTCGTATAAAGGACCTTCCTTAAAGTATGCAATCGAACACCTAATCTTCTGCACTAGTGTAAACCCACAAAAAATAGGCTCATAATAGTGTCCATAATTGTCCAATTCCTGTAACAAGTTTGCTCGGACTTACGGCTAACTATCCTCTCCCATGTCCAACAAGGCAGCAATTACCCTGAACCCGTAATTTCTGCCGGTTTCTACATCTATAATTTACTAAATAAATGGATGAACATCATCTAAAAAGTGCATAATGTAAGCATCATAGGACAAGAATCGAACTGACGATGTACAAATGATTTGTGATAAAAAGGATAATGCATGAACAACAACGGCATGATAAATCATAAGAATTAATATTTAATATATAAACTATTACCTTGTTCTTCGCTCTTCTTTATCGGGTTGGTCTAAATTACTGTAGAAGGTCGACATCCACTGGACCAGTGTCCACCGGGGAGTAGCTGTCATGCACCGATGGTACTTTCTTAAATGTAGATGGCTCACGTCGGGTATATCTATCCATTTTCTTAGGTGGTCTACCTCCCATTGTTGATTTCATCTCTGGTTCCTCTACATATGTACACTCCAGATTTATCAACGCCCTTAATTTTCTAAGCAATTGGGCCTTGCTTAACTGGATAGCTTGTGCATGGACCTGTTTAAACAAATCCAATTCCTTGCTAGGAACATCATCTTGGCTTGCATTGTTCTGGTTCGAGGTGGGTTGCATGTCAATCTTGCGCCAATAAGGATGTACAAAATCAAGTGAGATTAGACTTCTTTGCCTACTATGGTCAACAATTTCATGGGCGCATGGTAGGTCGTGAGTGCATCTAAGCTGACACCCGCATACAAAGGAGTAAATCCCAATAAAATGAGCTCATTTTGTCTCATCACATAACTTCTCAAGTATAGTGATGGAAACGTTCTCACGAAGCTCTCTGAACTCGAACGTCCTGAAACTGTGTTGGACAACCATATTTAATTTCTTAAACGATGTCTTGATTTATGTATGTTGTAATAATAACATATTGTATACATTCGACCAAGATGACTTGAAATTGCCCTGACTAGATCCCAACTGCCTCTTCCACTTGACATGGGCACTCCCAACCCTACAAGTAATATAAGGAACAGTTAGTTAAGAACCAATCAATGAGGAACAATTGTAAGTAGAATAAAAAATAAAAAATAAAAGACAACCATACATATTTGTCGTTGTGGCCCCCAAATGCAAAACTTAGTCTGTCTAGGCTGCAACAAACCTATCCCTATAGGTATTGAACCAACTACTCCTCACGTAGTGAAATGCGTCTGGATACGCACTAAACTGCTTCTCCAATAGTGCTATGTGGTTGTGGTAATCCTCTTCTGTTGGTGACACCACTATTAGATTCCACTAGGTCATGAATAAATCCCACACCTCCTTTATCAAAAATAACTTCTTACACTTTGTAAACACATTCTTATTGATGTGTCATCTACACAATAGATGTGTGGCAGTGGAAAACACTCATGAGATAGCATTCATTAAGACCAACTCTCTATCTGTCACAATGACATGGGATAAAACACTATCATCCATAATACCATGCAAGACATCCAAGGTTCAATTAAAGTTGTCCTCCCTCTCATGTTGTAGAAACACAAACGACACGGAGAAGGTTATGTCAGTAGATATCAGCCAAACGATTTCCAGGAGGGGCATACGATAGCTGTTCTTTTTATACATGCAATCCATGAGCAACACATGTGAGAATGCATGTAATAAATCCAATCTGATTAGGTGTGCCCAAAATAAGTCGATGACAGCCTCACTATCCTCATTAGTACAGTGCCACTCGATGTACTGATGCTTAGCTAACAGTGCCAATAATTGCTACATATGGGATCTCCCAACTTTTTCTTCCAGGTTATATTTGTGTCATGCATTATAGATTGCATTCATTGTAGTTGTATTGAGGGGATCTCTTTGCTTCACAGTAACCAAAATGTCTTTTGTTCACACGTTACCCTTGGACATGTCCTTTAATAATGAGTACTCCTCTTCGTATAATCTATTAACATAGGACTGACCCTTTAGATGATCGGCAAGCAATTGGTTATGCACGCTGCATACAACTTCCAACATCCAGTCATTATCGTTGGACAACTTCTTACCCTTCAATCAGAATGGACATTCACATTTTTTGGTACCCGTCCCCCTAACCTTCGCATGCACATGAACATTTTTAGACTTATTGTCTACTCTATATCGTCCACTCCTCTCACGTCCTAGATTTAAACTTGGTTTTCTTCTCACAGCATTACCTGAATCTGATTTCAAAATGTTAATCACAAATCTATTCATCTTTCCAACATCTGTTACCCACTTAATCAAGGTCACCTGACTTCTGAATATCTATACAAGAGAGGGATAACACAACGATTAATTGATCGAAAATATTAGCATATACTACGGATTGACTTTAAGTGTATATTACAGACTGATTTTTACTTGGTATGTGATGAACTCAAAAGTGTAATCTACAATCATTTCTTCCAAAGCCGTGCTACAATGGGTCAAGACATTGGGCTGCAATCATATAATTAATATTTAAGATATAATAAACCTAATTCATAATATATAAAAAATCAAACTTTTTTTTTCAATTTTTTTAGCCTATTTGGATACCCCAGTTCAAACCAACATGGTTTTGTTTGGATGGAGCATCCGAACAGACCTTATGGTGTTCGGAGGGAGCGTTCGAATAGCCTTAAGGGTATTTGGAAGGAACATCTAAACAGCCTTAAGGGTGTTCAGATGGACTATCCGAGCAGCCTTAAGGATGTTAGGATGGCCTATCCGAGCACCATAAGGTTTGTTCGGATACTCCATCTGAACAGACCTTCTGTTGCTCAGACTAGTGCATCTGAACATCACGTTAAAATTCCAAAAAAAAAAAAAAAACACACATAAATACGTACTTGGGGGTTTCCTTCTCGTTCTGAATCACTTCCATGATACTCCATTTCTTGGATTCTTGCTTGTAATGGTAATAGTTTGCAAATTAGGAGTGTAGGGAAGAAGTTGGGAGAAACGAAGAAGATGGAGTGTAGGAAGAATGGGAAACGTAAAGAAGAAAGGTGTAGTTTTGGAGGAAAAGAATGAGGTGTGGTTAAAAATTTAAATATGCTTTTTTTTATGTTATAAAGGGGTATAAAAGTCTATTCATATTAGGGTATTTTGGAAAAAAATTTGAGTTTTAAGTGAGGTATACTTAGAAATTTTTATGGTGTAAATAGCAGCTCCCTTATGAAAAAAAATAAAAAAAAGAAGGCTATGAGTACTCATACTCCTACTAGGACTCTAACATTGAGTTTCCCAAAATTAGGATGATCCCACATGGATGCTTAATCTGAGTAGAACTCCAAGATCCCCCACTCATCCATAATGCGGCTAATCACTAGATCGCATCACTCCTCTCTTAATCTTTCATATATCTCATACATAGAAATACAATGTACAATCAATGAGAGTCATGATCTCTAGGAGAGAACACCTTATTAAACTATATATATATATCAAGACATGTTTCATCTCCAACAGCTCAACCATGCCATAGACTGATTTGCCACATCAAATTGCGTTTTTTCTATTATCTCTGGAGCCTATACTTAAAACGATGCCAATTTCCAGTATTTTTCACAAGCTCTTAAAGGGTTAGTCGAAGTTTTAAAAAAGCATTATGAGTTTTTTAAAAAGCTTAAGGGCTCATTTGGGAACCATTTTCCAGAATCAAGAAAATGGATTATAGAGATTCTCCATTTTTTGGAGTTATTCCCTACCTATATGAATGTTTGGTAACATTTAATCTAGAATCCATTTTTTATGTTTTGTGAAGCAGAATACTTTTTTGGCAATGACCCGCAGAAAAATGCATTTTTCCAGATTGATATAAGAATTTGGCATATTGTTTAATATATACAACCAATAATCTATAGAAAAAGGTGTAATTATCATTTAGCTTAATCCCAATGTAGTCACCAAAATCTATCCGTTAACAAAAATGAGAGAATATGGGGTATTTTGGTAAATTTGCATGTTATGGGTATTTTGGTAAATTCACTTATATTTGTGAATTTCTACTTCAATAGGGTTGTTATTCCTATCATCTTCTCATATGAAGCTTTTCCTTTGATGTAGATGTGAGGAGTCAAGGGGTTATAAGTTTGTTCATCAAATCTCGTGCATGAACCTAGAGAATTCAATCTTTGTTTTTTTGGAACTATCATTTTTAGTGCTAAAAAATGTTGCCAAAATGTAATGTTTGGAGCTAGTCTAAAAATGCATTTCGTGCAACCAAACACCATTTTATCTTTTTTTCTTTCTTTTTTCTTTTTTTATTTTTTGGAACTAAAAATTGATAGAATACATTCTTTGGGAGGTTCCCAAACAAGCCCTTAGTTTGATTCAACTACTCATCTCTAAACATGGATATTCAAGCTTGTGCATACAATAGTGTCATGGATGTAGCCAAATCGTCTTCCTCAACCCTCATTCTGCTTAGTCTTTACCAAATTGTTTTTCCAACCATGCCCCTTTAAACCGAATCTTTCATGGTCATAGGTAACATATTAGAGTAGCAATCATCAAGTCTCAACCTCACAACATAGTCATTAGTCTTTAAGGGAATAAATGCCTATATGACCTATTAGGTTGACGTTACTAAAGTCCCACACTATAAGTAGCATATAAAATTAGCCCACTTACACATGCAGGTTATAGTCATAATAGAACATACAGTATGAAATACATGCTACGGAGGAGTTTCCTAGAGTTTGTCAACTTCTCAATACCATACTTGTTGGTCCAATCTCTCTCTTTTGCATCTGACTCAATATATATATATATACTCCTGACTCCAATGGAGGCAACATCATAATCACATGTTTATCATAACTATTGTTTCAAAAGTTAGTATAAGTGTCCAAATACACTCAACATCCTCTCCCACTCGTAAATCATGTGCTAAGCGATTGTAGTGCTAGTACACAACCTAAACCCGATAATGAATCACATCATATATCCAATCCTGTATAATAGTATGTACAACTAATCATGTCAATAAAAATAATCCATATTACATGGAATAAAAGATTAATAAATAAACATGATCAACATAATAAATGTCTACAAATCCCAAGATATCAATTCACAAAAAAAAAAAAAATGAATAATCCAATATTAGCAATCAAAGACATCAAAATTTACAGAGCCCTATACTCCTCACATGAGCTTGAAATGTATCCCTAGTAATAGGTTTTGTGAGTGGATCAACAACCATCTAACTCGAAGAAATATGCATAAGAACCACCTCCTACTACACAACCATGTCTCATACAAAGGGATAACACATATCAATGCGTTTGGTTTGGTCATGATATTTAGGATCTTTGTGTTTGTCAATGATGTCATACTATCATTGTAAATCATAATGAGATTGACACTCTTATTGATACTAATCCAATGAAGGAACCTATAAAGCCAAAAAAAAACAACCACTTACAGTAGCATTACAAGCAACATACTCCAATTCCATCATGGATATAATGATACAATGCTATGTCTTATTGTCCCAATAAATAGCTCGTCTCACTAAAAGAAAAGCATAGCTAAAAGTAGATCCACACTAATCTAAAATCATCACCCAATATGCATCACTATAGCCTCTACCATGACCCAAGTTTCTCTCCACCGGTTCTACATGTGATGGGAAGGATAACCTGGATCACGACAAGTCATGAGCTTGGAATTCGACAAATCCACACCCCAAGACTCACTTACGATTCTTAAGGTGTGACATAGTATGTCCCAAGCTCCTCTTTCTTTCATTCATCCTTATCTTTCTTTCTTATTTTCTTATCACCTTTTCTTTCTTTCATTCCGTGTTTTTCCTTTCTTAACTCTTATAATACCACCTTATTCAGTCCAATAAACAACATACTTTTTTTATCAATAAATAAATAAATACTTACTTGTAATGGAAACTTAAAATATCCATGTATATTTACATTCTTACATTTATACAAAGTAGAATATAGAGTAGATATTTGAAAACGTATGATCTTGTGAAGCATATGTTTGATAACCATTCCCGCGATCAAAGTTTAGGAAATCTAATCTATCTTAGCCATACCATATATGAAAATCTACAATGGAACATAAAACGCATCATATTCTAGTCAACCTTCAAAAGATGTCCACAAAATACATTGTCTCAACAAAGTACTCCAAATAACACAACGTAAAATGCCAATGATTACAACTGAAAAGTATTGAAATAATAGAAGTAAAATCCTCTCTCTTTCTTTATAATGATGTCTCCCCTTGGAAACAAGGCCTTCTGTGTGTAGACACCCAGTCATGTGATTTCCATCAAGGTTTAATCTATGGTGTTTCAATTTAGGTAAGTTTGAAGGGCTCAATAAGTAATTATACCAAAAGACATGAAATAACAGCAAGTAGAGCATGGAATATTCATGGCAATAGATATATAAACTGAATTCACAAATGAGACTAATAACAAATGAAGAATTATATCGAGTTTCACGTAGAACTTCCATGTATGCTTTCTTTTTTTCACTTTACTTTTCATAGCATTAGTCTTATTTCATCTTTTTTTTTATTTCCTTTCATGTTTCTCATGGTACGGTCTCCCTTTTCTTTTACTTTTTGGTATTTGTGGTTCCCATTTACCTACTGGGTAAGTCTCTTTACTTTTCACTTTCACTTTCATTAACATAGGTTTCTTTCTCATTTTCTTTTACTATAACAGACTTTACTTTCGTTTTACCTTTCATATCATCTCTTTTCTTGGGTATCTTTTACATTTGTTCCATCGTTTAACTCTCAATGGAGGAATCTTAATCATTGATCAACTCCTAATGATAGGATATTGTCATTGATTAACTCCCAATGATAGGATTTCTTGCCATCATTTAACCCCTAATGATAGGATCTTATGTCATCATTTATTCAAAATACAACAATAAAAACTTAATTTGGATTTGAACCAATCATAATTGAATGCGATGATACCGGTGTCTTTTGGACTTTAAACCGATCCTTAGTATATACATAATAGGATTCTCCGGCGAATGGTGGAGCAAGCCTTTTTGAACAATTCTCCATTTACGTAAATCTATAACCCACACTTAATTATCTCAAGCATTTTCATTCTATAAATTTAACACATTTTGGCCTTGCATCATTCATGGTTTTCATAAGTTGTCTAGTGAACTTATCCCAAGTTCTTATAGGAAGTGCTCCCACTTCCACACTCATATAGGTGAATCCATCTGGCGCGAACTACAATTAACTGCACCATCTGTAGGCTATGAATTCATTAAGAGTTTAATAACCCAACCCTCACTTTATGTTGTAGTTTATGCACTATCTACACCATAGGAAGGAACTAAGAGCTTATGCTATTTTGATAGTGCTCAATGAGTTGTCCTACGATTTCGTTCTTACCCATTTGAACCTACTTCATGGGATCTTCAATCACATAGATTGGGTTTTTGTCATATCAACTCATGATTGGGATATCAGTCACTTCCTTTGTGATGTATCTCTCACCACTCTTCTATCAAGTGGTTTTTTTAGATGATCAACTAAATTCCTTTTTAACATTACAACATTTAGTGATATAATACCACTATTCGATGTTCTTCTCATAATATTGTGTCTCAGGCGTATATGCATATTCTTTCCATCGTACATGCTATTATTGGCTCTAGTTATAGCTGCTTGATTATCACACAATATGGAAACCGACTGAACTAGTCCATTCCATAATAGAATATTTGCTAAGAGATTTCTTAGCTACTCAGCTTTAGCACTTGCAAACAATCAAACTTTAATTCTTGATTACCGAAAAAAGTAACTTAAATTCTCAATTTCAATCATATTTATATCGTTTCAAATATCAAGTTCAGAACCTAAAGCAACAACAATGAAGGATTGCTTTACTTATCTCTCTATTTTTATTTTTTTAAGGTAACTATAGGTGAAGTAGACAGGTTTTGAACCCAGGTTTATGGTACGACAACCATATACTTTACCAACTTATCTCCCTATTATTTTACTTTAGTATTTTTTTTACCGCTACTTAACTAGATATCATAAAGTTGTATTTGCTGATTCAATTACCCCCGTACATTTAATGCACTAGTAATTTTAATTTTCTACATTCCCATCATATTACATCGTTTCAAACATCAAGTTCATAACCTAAAGCAACAACAATGAAGGATTGTTTTTTTTTTTTTTTGTTCTCTCTATTTTTTTGTTTTAATGAATTGTTGTTTTGACAACCTACCTAACTAGATATCATAAATTTGTATTTGTTGATTCAATTATTCCACATGGGTTACTACAAAACCCTCACGTAATGAGTTTAAGTTTAGTATGGGTGTGAGAAAACTGCATTCTTTTCCATGGTTCCCATTGATGTTATGAGTCTTACAACTATGGTGAAAAATCCACCCACATGTACATGTGTATGAGAGGGAATAGATTATAAGAAGGAGAATGATTGTTTGTGTTGACACAGACATATGTAGGCATGCCATTGATTAACACGTGTGTTTTTGAATTTGATGTCTCTCTTTGGACAATTTAAAACCCCCAACACAACACATGTTAGCTTATAATACACCATAAACACTACAAACACATTTTCTTCCTTATAGGTATAAAATCATTGTTATAGACCCTAAAGAAGAGCCAAAAGAAATCTTTTATTTAAGGAATTAACTAAATAGACATTGCCTAATGTCTAGCTTATTTTCTTAAAAAAAAAAGGCTATTATATATATATATATATATATATGTCCCCTTATGTCCTCATGTACAAAAAAAATGCGAGTTGTCTAGGGTTAAAATTGTAAAGAACAGTTTTCAATTGAAAAAATGGTACCCATAAAAAGGGGTTTATAGGGTTAAAACCATAAAAAAGTGTTCAAATGAACATTTAATCCATATTTAAAAGAGGTACCAAATTAAAAAAACCATTACGTGTTAGCTTGTGGTGTGGGGTCACAGAAGAACTTATTGTTTTTGGTGTAGC
>JAOXJP010139628.1:0-13386 GCA_025762735.1 Platanus orientalis | reverse complement strand
ATACTTTCTTAACAGCCAAACAACAAATAACTTCCATTTTCCCCAGGTTTAATTTTCAACCAAACAACAGTTGGAAAACACAACTTCACTTCACTTCACTACTTTTTCTCATTTAATTTCACTTCACTTCCTCTATTTAACTTTCAACCAAACATGCCCTAAAAGACTAAATTAAGATGCAATATAAGGTCTAGTCATATAATATGACATATTGTAGCCATTTATCTATAGGGAAAAAAATAAGTTCAGTACGCATTTGTTTATCCATGTTATTAACTTATAGGCAAATGCCTTTTATACTTTTTTGAGTTTGGAGTGTGTAATCATGATTTTCTTAACTTTCCTTGAAATTTCACTGAAAAGTCTCACTCTGCTTAACAATGATATTTCCACTAAGTTTCCATTATTTTCAAAATTCCCAATCAATTTCCTCACAATTTCCACAATTCGCCAAGGTGAAATATCCATCAAAATCGAAATTTTATTCCTTGCCCAGATCCATATGTAAGCCAACGGTGTGCAAGTCGTTTGCCAAAATGTTTGATTGACTTGCTAGCTTGAATGCATGTGTGCTACACTGGCACTGATATGGCATGAGGTCAAAAGAGATCATCTACACATTCTCTTGTAACATAAAAAGGTCATTACCCAGTGTTGGTCCCGTAATTACAGGGTGCTGGGAGGGGTGGATGGGAAACAGAACTAACCTTTGGCTTTTTGCACAAGGGGCTGCTCACCAGACTTGAATCTGCATTTTCACGCTGGACAGCCCAAGCCACTATCATTGCACCAAAGCAATGACCCTATTCGCTTGTAACATATAAGAAAAATTATACCCAAAGCTCTAATGTAATTTACGAAGTAATTATCTCAGCTATTCACATAACACAACCCAAATTTAATTCTAAGAATGACTACAGTACCACTAATTACTTCACTAACTTAAACGTCAAGCATCTGAACTTTTTGCAAGGTAAGAATTTAAAAATAATCATGAGATAGGAATGGATTGCAGATCTTGGATAGACCTTTCTAACACATCTGACAGGTTCTCAAATAGATATAAGCACCCAGAAAAAAGGGAAAAATAAAGTATGAGAAAAGAAAAACGGCATATTGAAGTTAACTATAGTATTCTACTTACAAGATTTAAAGATCTAGGACCTTTTTTTCTTGGCATCTAATCATCATTATTTTAGTCGGTTTGTGTTTTGACACTCAACCCCACCTATTTTGGAGAGCCTACTATCTGTGTTGCATCACGTGCATTATATATAGAATGATAGTGTTGCCCAGAATCATTAAAAGTAAAGAAACTCCACTAATAAATCCAGGTGACATTGATAATAAATAGGATAAACCATAAAGAAAGGCCACAAACAAATCAATTGATCAAATTTCCACCATAAAAAATAAAAAAATAAAAAAATTTTGAAGAAATCTAAGAAAATGAAAGTAAAGAAAAATATGGAGGACTTCTTACATCCTGCCAAAACCCGAGGGTCGCCACCCAAGGGGTAAAATTCTATACCAGCTGAACGAACAAAAGTGCGGAAGTTAGCATGAGTTGCCAATCTAACATGATGACCAAACTCCTGCGTGTCAATATTGTGTCAGTGTTCACAACATATCAACTATTATTAAATACCAAAAACAAAAAAACAAACAAAAAATTTGATGAAAAGAATATACCACATATGACAAAGTCTTCTTTTTATAATTAGAATCATGGCAAAGCAAGTGCCTTCTGAACAACATTACAGAAGGAATATCGTAAGACTCAGGCAACTTTACCAAAGTTTTACATTTAGAATAAGCAGTCAACCTTTACTTTTAAAAAAACAACAGTCAACCTATAGTTCACAGCCTACCTGCTAGTAGTTCATAAACTATACTTAGCAACTCCCAAGAATCACAAGCCCAAAGATCAAGAAAGATAATGAATAGAATTTTTAGAATTTCGGAAGGTTAGTAAGCTTTTAGGGTACAACAGAATGAAACAACAACCAGTATCAAATAGACTGCAAGCCAACTATCAAGCATCAATTGCAAAGAATAGGCATGTAGCTAATAGATCCTGAACTCCAAATCCCATAGGGCAATGACACAATCAGCTTTCAAAGGCCCAAAATTCTGGTTGACTATCCATACGGGGATCCATCAGTTGCATCAGATTGCTCTTTGTATCAATGCATCAGAAAGCTCTTCCAAAGACCTTTAACTGTTAACAGTGAACTAACCAACTCTCCTAAAACCTTAAGGTGTTAGGAAATACAGGAATTAATATACTTCACCCCCCCCCCTCAGGAAGAACACTGTTCTCTCTTGGGAACACACTTGGGGAGCCAGGTATGAGTCCACACAAAACATACACACATGCACACCACCACATCCAGGAAAATACTTCCACTGGGATTTGAACTTGCGACCTAACCTGCTCTAATACCATATTAACAGTAAACTAACCAACTCTCCTAAAACCTAAAGAGATACAAGAATTAATATACTTCAAAATTAACCACTATATATGTATATATATAGTAGTGAATTAACCAACTCTCCCAAAATCAATTAGGTCATGAGTTTAAATCCCCATGGAAATAAAAGCATTCTCCCAGATGTAGTTGTGAATGTGTTTGCATGCATTGCTGACTCGCACCTGATTCCTGCTCCCAGGAGAGAACAGTGTTCACCACTATTTCTTCCATTTTTCCAAGAGTCAATTGGTTAGACCTCAAAATAGTGTCAGAAGTTCAGTTATATTTTTAGTGACCGGATATACGCGTCGTTTAATCATTTATTATAGGTTAATTTAAATTGAATTTTTCATGTTAAGTTCTATGATATATTTGGATGGTTAGATTAGGTAAGACCAAATGGATGAGATAGCGTAGCCACCTTTAGGCTTTACTGCCTTAAAAGAAAATTTATTTGATGCAACTGCAATTTACCTTTTTCTGGACTCTCGGATTTTTTTTTTTTTTTAAGGTTAGTGTAATTCTTCTTTATACATGAAGTGACTTTTCATTGCTGGGAGATATTTTCAACATTAGTAACACAAATGAAGGCAACCAGTTGAGCTGTCTCTCATTGCACAAAGCCCTTGAGAACATTAACCTAAGCACCAAAATACTGAAACTAATTGTCAAGTAAATCCCATGTCAATCTCTAGCATTTCTCATGTGAAATGCTGCAAAGTTAAAAGTTAAAACTGAACTAAAATACATGAACATGAATACATGTATTTGTTATCGTAAGAGTTTCACAAGAACTGTTTGAATCAACTTATCAATGTCATAACATCATATCATATCAATAAGTTTGTACCTTACAATAGGGCAAGGTGCAATTCTTCATATGGATGTGATGCAGACATTAGAGCCTGGTGGGAGCCACACATGGCCTTGGTGGGATCCACATAAGAAAACACATGGAGGAACACCTTTGAACCACATGATGAAGTTTTTTTTAGAGTCTTGATTTGAGTGTTTTATTGTTTTACTTAATAGTTTATGAGTTACTAGAGTTTAGGACATAGGTGTCATTTTAGTTTTTGATTTTGGGTATTTTTGTAAAAAGGCCTTTTGCAAAAAGTATTTTAGTAATTTTAACGAGTCAACAAGTCAAAGTAGGGCCTTCTTAGAGTATTGGTCGAAATCCTCTAGAAGAGGTAGATTTTGGCAGCTTTTATTTTTAAAAAGTCAAGTTTTTAATAGTTTTGAGTTTAAGAAAGTCTTACATAACAAGTAATCTAATAGTTTAGAAGTTTCTAATTTAGTTTCTTGCTATTTTCATGAGTTTGTGAGCCTATACATAGGGCTACACGTTTTTATATTTGGTATGATGGAACTAATAAAAATGTTTCTTACTTTTCATGAGTGGAACTCCTTCTCTTCTTTAAGTTTTTGGTGCATAAACTTGAACCCATGGATGATGATGTTCAAGGGCTTGTGAGGTAGGTGATTTACCCACACACAGGTACTCTATCTTTCTCCTCCATTTCTCATTCTTTTCTTTTTCTGTTCTCCTTTCTTCTTCTTTCTTCTTTCTCTCTTGTTTTTTACTGTTCTCCATTTTTCTAGTTTCTTGAATTGTGTGCAGCCTGAGTTTTTATATAATTTCATATAGCTAAAAATCTCAAAATAACCTAAAATTTGGTATGCATACTCCTCATATATGCCAAAATCTCCCCACCAAATTTCAGAATTTTCTAATGCACGACCATGGGTATTTTG
Source organism: Platanus orientalis (assembly GCA_025762735.1). Lineage (NCBI taxonomy): Eukaryota > Viridiplantae > Streptophyta > Magnoliopsida > Proteales > Platanaceae > Platanus > Platanus orientalis. Next base: position 9,151 of record JAOXJP010139628.1, on the reverse strand, counting down.
GTAATTTTGGGTTTTTACACATAAATTACAAAATTACCCTTTTAAGTTTCTTTATTCTCTTTTCTCCATTTTTCTTGTTTCAATTCTTCCAAAACCCTCGAAGTAAGTTTCATCTTCTATTTTCATTAAATCTTGATTACTTAAAGTTCAATTATTGGTTCTTTATCCTTAATCTTGTTTTCGCAACATATCTTATGTTTTATTAAGATTCTTGGCTATCATTCTACATTAACTTTCGTATCAACTCTACTGTGTTGCATCAGGATGGCTGATCTAGGATGGTTTGGAAGACCAATAAGCTCTTGCGGGTTATGGGCCCACGGCAGATTTGAAATAAGACTGAAATAGATCGCAAAGTTTAGGCTTATTTAGGGTTTAAAAGAAGACAACTTATGAAATCAATTCTGGGCAGAAATTGGAATGAACAAAAACCCGATCTAAGGGTATCCGAATGACATGAAATTTTATATGGCAATAAAGTAATGTATGAAGAACATATTAGTAAATTTTCAGATTAATGAATCAATAAAAGCATATGAAATATGCAAAACTCAAGTCTGTCCCAGAAAATCCAGTAGAGCAAAATTGTAGAAATCAGCCCAATAAACATAAGGAAATAAACAAGACTAGAAACAGAACTTCAGAACTTCAAAAGAGACTTGTCTTGAAATCTTGTGACATTGTTGATGTATCTTTGCAATATGAGAAGACGTAAGAAGATAGAAGAAGAAGAATAGGAAGAAGAAGAATCACTCTAGGGATCACTCCTAGGGCTTAGGAATCATTCAACCAAATAGTGGTAGCAGCCAAAATTCAATATTCATTCTTTCCTTCCCCAAAACTAGAGTTAAGAGAATTATTTATATGTTCCAATAGGTGGGGAGCCCAACCCTATTAGCCAAAATTATAATATTGTCCCTCCACAAAAAAATGTGCAAAAAATCTTTATGACTCCCTACAAACTTAACCAAAACCTATGGAACTTTAAAAAACACTAGAAGAAGACTCCAAGAATAAAACATAATGATTGGACACCTTGTCTAATACATTCAAATAACAAAACAAAACCCTGGTTGCACAAAAAACCATGTAAACAATAAAAGGACATGAAAACATGATTGATATCAAATGAGATCCCAAGATCCATCATCATGCCATATTAAGGCTTGTTGATTAGCCTTCTTTCTCCTAGAATACGTCTTCAAAGGCTGTTTAGGGTTCCTATAAAATTCAAGTATGGGCTGATTCTTGTTTCATATCAATGGCATCTTTTGAATCATAGGCCTTACAATAGACCATCTGGTTTAAGAGCGTTTACCAAATGCCTGCTTCCTAATAGAGGAGAAACCATTTATCATCTTTTGATTCACTGCACATTTTTTATGGCAATATGGTCAGCCATAATGAAGGATTTTGCCATCTAATGGGTGGTCTTCGCAGGTTTGAGCAATCTTTTAGTAGGGTGAGAAATAAGAACCTTTAGTTCTTAAGGGAACTCCATGGAAAGATATAATTCCAGCAGCAATTACTAGGTCCATATGGTTGGAAAGAAACAATAGAACCTTCCAAAACCATTCAAAGCCTTCATATAGTCTTTAGTAGAGTCAAAGAGAGAATGTTAATGTGGGGCAATCTTTGTAAAAGGTTAGAGAATGTAAAAAGAGTGGATCCATTCAGAATACTATTGGGTACTACTGTACATGGGGGTGATTGTTCATGTATTCCATAATGTAAAGCCTTTTTTGTAAATCATGGCTAAAATTTTATGTTTCATTTTTAATGAATCTTTTTTTTTATTTTAATAAAATCAATTTGTACATTACATTAGATAAGCAAGCGTAACAGGATCACATGCTTGGCCACAAACTTGTAAATACCACCCAGATCAACAAGATGTTGAGGATGCTGGGTAAAACAGTAAAACCCAAACCAAAAGAATTATCTCAAGTATCATTTTTTTTTTTATTCACTCCCACAATTTATTAACTTGATTTTAACATCACTTACAACTAGAATAACAACCTAAATGGTAGTTTCTAAGGGCATTTAAGAATAGGCAGTAGCTCAGATCCCTTTTTGATGAAGTTATTCATCTCACTTCTTTAACATATATTGCTTGGATGTCTTCTAGAATATAGGCTGGCATCTGATTGAGAATACTCGATACCCTAATTGCTCATATTTATAATTTGAATTGACAGAATAGTTACTAAAGAAGGAAGCCAAAGCAAGAAGAGCAGCTGAAGAGAGAGAGAGAGGGGGAGGGGGAAGGGAGAAAAGAAGAAAGAAAGAAAGATAAACAAAAACACTACAGTAAGCATGAAACAATAGAGAAACAAGAGAAAAGTATGTAGGCACACAAAAGGAAGTCGCAAAATAGAACACTCAAACTTGGTCAACACACACTGGCAAGCTTCTTTTTTTCTTTTTTTTTCTTTTTTGTTTATCATAACAGTAAAAGATAATCATTGAATCAATAAAACTGTACAAACTGAAGAATGGGAAAGAGATCCTCCCCAGGAGAATGAGCAAAAGAATACAGAATATACAGTCCATGAGAAAAACACTCCCCAAATGGATCCCAAGCAGGACAACCCACAAGGACAAGCATCCTAAATTTTTGCCCAAAGCATGATGACCCTTTATAGTGGCCAAGACCTGGAATTTCAGCTCAGCTGAGTCCCAAGTCAACCCACCCCATTTGCAAGCTATGCATGTGTTCACGCATTCACACATTAAATCTAAAATTTAGACACTCCAAAACCAACTCAGCTGAGTCATACTATGTGACCCTCCACATTTAAAAAGACCCGACTTGTGGGCTAGACTAGTTAACTCAGCTGATCCCAAGTCGACACACCCAGTTTGCTAACTACGCACATAAACACACAATTCTTTTTCTGAAAAGTAAGACATAGTGTATCATATTTATTTAGCTATAGACTTTCACATTATAACAAAAATGCTCTAAAGTTAATATCATTCTTGTTTTTCTACATTATATTATCCTTATAAAAGTTAGCAGTGCTTATAGAAATTTAAATACAATAGTTGAGCAGTGATAGAGCTGGTTCATTAACTAAAGAGGGCATTCAATGACTTCCTTCAGTTATAAGGACTGATTATCCCTAGATCTTTCATCTCTAACCAAATTTTATTTAAAAATTAAAAGAAATTCATATAATTGTATTTACATCTCAATTAATCAATAGATTACTCATCATTTCCCTATTAAAATTTTGATATCTTAATAAAACAGTCTATGAATTGCATTTACTTTTACTTACCACTTATTATTCATTGACATATTTAGAGGCGAAACACAAGCACCTCAGTCCATGCAGCACTTACCACAACGTATATAAGGAGAGTTACCAAATTTATGGTCATAAAACTACAATAAGGGTATGAAAATGTTTCTAATTCAGAATATACACCAAATGAAAAGCTTTAAGCTATGGTACAGGTCGTCAACCACAGGATGCCTCTCCAGGATGTAAAAAATATGCTTACAATGCTAAAAGTGGCTTACGAATTTGTAAAACATATACACCCATATAGCTACAATAAATACTGAACCTTAGAAAAAACAATTGATAGACAAATAAATCACCAAAGCCCAAAATATCATTACTGATTATCTTTCTTTTTATCAATAAGGAGAAATTCCATTAACCAAGAGGAATGAATGAGAAATCCATCCCCAAAAGGAGCACAACAGGCCTAGCTGGAACCAACATGTCAATTAAAGACCCATTCATGGAACTTTACATTGAAGATAACAAGCAACAGTAATGACTATCATAGAGAATAATTAAACTGGACATCAAATAATATACACTTAAATTTAATTGTAATGTACATATGTCAATAATGGCAATGTCAAGCAATCATGTGTAGTCAACAAATAAATTTCTGACCAATTCATGGCAGTTGGATATGACTGACTAGCAAGCACACTCCTCCAACATATAAGTATCTCCTAATCCTTCAAAGCAGAAAAGGTGGATACATGTGGACTTTGATGAGCAATACACTAATACCACAATATGCAGGAGCAACGAATGCTGTACATGTGATTCTGCCAGCTTGAATACATAAATACCACTCAAAAAATAGAATGAAAATGATGAAAAAATAATAGTGAAAAAAAATTTAACAGAGCATCAATTCAAAATAAGGAATCATGATAATCGTGCCTGAAGTCTCTTTGCCATAGCTAGAAATGGTTGAACATCTCCTCTTGTCCCTACTACAAGCATTGCAATTTTCAATCTTGGAATTGATTTGTTGAACTTAATAGTGGTGTCTACAACATCAGTGGGTGACAGATCAACAGCATCAAGCTCTAACAATTCTGAAGCTACTGGTGCACTCTGAGCTACATCAACCTCCACCGTTCCATCATTTTGTATTTTGACTAGGTTCGCAATAATCTTTTTCTGGGAACCAACAGAATTAGTACTTATTATCAAGAAGATAAGTAAAGAATATAAAGTACCCAAATATATGGGAGAAGAAATAGGATAAAATGTCTTAGAAGTTTTACACACACACACACAAAAAAAATCACCTGACATCAAGGATAATATGGTATGGGGGGGAGGCACTAGAAAAATAGTTCAGTGCAAGATCAGCACATAAAAATTTGGAATTTTTGGCATTTGTTTGACAACAAAATAAATAAAAAATATGAATAAAACACTCGCACCAAGGAGGCATTATAGGATACACCATATACAAATCCCTAGCTGGGCATGTACAAATGCATAGCATGTCCTTAATGTAATAGCAAGTATTTATGTTGATATAAATATGGATGCAACAATTGCATGAATAAAACACATACTGTGATCCGGAAATTTACCTTTTCACGTTCTGACAATCTATCCAATTTCAAGTCATGCTTTGGAATCTCCTTTTTCTCTGTCTTAGACCTAGATAACATAACCTCTTGGCTCTCAATTAAGAGATCTTTGTGAATGCCCAGTGGTGCAGTATTATAATGCTCCAAGCCTCCAAAACAGATGTTTCAATATCAGTGAGCATATCAAACAAGCTTAACACAAATATTCCATTTTAAATAATTAAACAAATTATGTAAGTTCAAGACACCTCATTCAGTTCCCAAATGTTAATATCCATAATGGATCCATAAATTGGAAAATATGAATGTTACTCCATGGGATCATCACACATTAAGAAATGAACCACAATGCAAGTACTATAACCTTTAACTCAGAGATACTGTCCCAAATAATCATCTTATTTTTTTATCACCACTAAAATTTCCCATAATAAATCATATATATGAGAAAAATAAATATTCTAGAGTCCTTAGAGGAACAATAACAACAACAACAACCTTAAAGCCTTTTTTTTTTTTTTTTTTTTTTGATAGACCTTAGATCAATTTTCACTAATGGGAAGAGGAATTCACTCTCTGTGAGGAAGATTTGGTACACACCAGTTTTGCCAGCCTCTAAATTAAGTCCAATCATCACTAGATAATCTTCAACAACAATTATTTGAGCGATAGGAAAGCACATCAGTGATTCCTTAAACCATTGAAACCGTGTTCTGAGTTCCAACACCATTACCATGTTTGTTACAACTTTCCATGCTGTCTATCAATCCATAGCAATATCAAGAGCGCATCAAGTATATGCTGCACCTATGTACACATTTAACACTTCAGAATCCAACAGCTACACAAATGACATTTCCCATGCCGTTGAATTTCAAAACCTAGCAAACTTTCTCTTAAAAGCATCATAAAGACAACAACAAAGCCTTATCCCAGCTACTAAGGGTCAACTACATGAATCCTGTTCCACCATCCAGTGAATTTCTACACCGTGTAACCCTAACTAGACTAGGGTTTATAGAAGAGAGAAGAGGAAGAAGAAGAAGAGTAGAAATCATAGAGAGAGTGTAATCAGCCCCTCATATGTATTGTAATTATTCAAGAGAATACAAGAGACATAATTATCTAGGTATTTACAAGTACACCCCTCATGTACAATGTACCTAAGTACTCTTACATATTGTACCCTAATACAGCCCCATATACATCAACACTCCCCCCGCCCCAAGCTGATATGTAGATATTGTGCATACCAAGCTTGTAAACAATCCTACAAAAGCTAGGACTACACAACCCCTTAGTGAACACATCAGACAACCGATGTTCAATCTTCATAAAGAGAACACAAATTTGCTTGGATTGTAACTTCTCCTTAATGAAGTGTCTATCAACCTCAACGTGTTTAGTTATATCATGCTGAACAAGATCATGAGCAATGCTAATTGTGGCTTTACAACCACAATATAATCAATCGCATAGGGCATTGAGAGTTGATTCCGAACTCTTAAAGAAAGCCATGTATATCCACAGCATCTCATAGATCCCATGTGCCATGGCTTAAAACTCTACCTCTGCACTTGACCGGGCTACAACCGACTACTTCTTGCTACGCCAAATGACAGAGTTACCTCCTACAAAGGTATAATAACCTTAGACCTCCCATTAGTCACAAATCTTACCCAATTTGCATCACTGAAGACCTCTACTCGAACATCATGTCTTTTACCATACAAGAGTCCTTGACCTAGACTCTTTTTTAAGTAACGGACGGTGTGGTATGTTGCATTAAGGTGCTAGGTTATGGGAGCATGCATGAATAAACTGACTAACCATTTGAATTGCATAAGAGATATTTGGTCTAGTCGAGGTCAAATAAATAAGCCTCCTCACAAGGCTCTGATAACGCCCAATATCAATAAGCCGATGGCCCTCATCTACGTGTAGACGATGATTAGACTCAATGAGAGTGTCACAAGGTCTACACCCTAGCATCTTAGAGTCCTAGAGGAGATCTAATACATATTCACATTGGGATAGAAAGTTACTATCATTGGATCTAGTAACTTCAATCCTAAGGAAGTATCTTAGAAACCCCAAATCTCTGATCTCAAACTCCTCGTCAAGAAAATTTTTGAAGTGATTGATCTCAAAATGGTCATCACCAGTAACCACAATATCATCAACAGAAACAATGAAAGTTGTCACCTTCCCTTATTGATGTTTCACAAAGAGAGTAAGATTTGTTTGACACTACTTATAGCCATTTTTTAGTATAACACCACGAAACCTCTTAAACCACGCTTAAGGAGATTGCTTGAGACCATAAAGAGCTTTCTTGAGACGGCACACTTTCCTTTCACCGGTTGAAAGCTAAAAACTAAGAGGTAATCTCATGTAGACTTCCTCTTCAAGGTCTTTATGAAGAAAGGCATTTTTGGCATCAAGTTGAAACAATAGTCATCCTTTGATCTACAACAACAAAGGACAAGATCCTGACAAAATTCATTGCTCCTACTAGGGAAAAGGTCTCCTGATAGTCAATCCCATAAGTCTGGGTATAACCCTTAGCTACCAATCTGGCTTTATACCGTTCAATAGTGTCATTTGGTTATAGTTTCACAAAGAATAACCATATGCACCCCACTAGATCCTTTTCTCTTAGAATATCTATAACATCCCATATGTTGTTCTTTTTTAGAGATTGCATTTCTTCCTCCATTGCCTTCACCACTAAGGTTGAAAAAGAATTTGAGGTACACTGCATGGAATGGAAACATAGGACAAAGAGATAGAGAAAGCCCTAAACTCAAGAGACAAAGTCATAGCACACACAATTAGCAATGGGATGCTAAATACAAGATGTCAAGAACCGGTACCAGTGGATTTCTGTAGATTTGTACTAAGGTTCATACAAGAAGAAGAGAAGAGAGAGGAAGGAGAGGAAATCGTATGAGAGTATGCTATTCTCTTATACAAATGGATGTCTTATTTAAACGGAAACTATAGATATTACATAAAGTATTTACAACTATACCACTCATGTACAATGTACCCAAATACCCTTACATATCGCTCCCATATACACTACTCCCCCTCAAACTGGTATGTAAATATTGTATATACCTAGCTTACAAATAATCCTACTAAAACTAGGACTACACAATCCTTTGGTAAACACATCGGCTATTTGATCTCCAGTCTTCACAAAGGGCATGAAAATTTGTTTGGTTTGCAACTTCTTTATGAAATGTCTATCAACCTCAACATGTTTCGTTCTGTCATGCTAGACCGAATCGTGAGCAACACTAATGGTGGCAATACAATCGCATGGGACCATGAGAATGGAATCCCAATTCTTTTAGGAACCACGTATCCACAACATCTCACAAATCCCATTTGCCATGGCTTGAAACTCTGCCTCCACACTTGACTAGACTTCAACTGACTGCTTCTTGCTACGCCAAGAAACAAAGTTACCTCCAACAAAGGTACAATAACCAGAATTAGATCTTATATCATCCATAGATCCTACCTAATCTGTATCAGTGAAAACCTCAACTTGGAGATAATGCCTTCATCAATATAAAAGTCCTTGACCTAAGATTTTCAAATAGTAAAAAACGTAGTATGTTGCCTCCAGATGTTTGGTTGTGGGAACATGCATAAACTAGCTAACCACTCCAACTGCATAAGAGATATATGGTCTAGTCAGAGTCAGATAAATCAGTTTCCCTACAAATCTCTAGTAACGAACAATATCAATAAGTTGGTGGCCCTCATCTGCATGCAAGCGATGGTTAAACTCAATGAAAGTGTCACAAGTTTTACACCCTAACATCCTAGAGTCTTGAAGAAGATCTAATATATATTTACACTGAGATAGGAAGAAACCATCCCTAGATCTAGCATGATAGCCAAAAATATCAATAAAATTCAAAGTGATGCAGAATGATGGCCAAGAATATCAATAAAATTCAAAGTGATGTATCGGAAACAAGAAAAGAGAAAAAGAAAATATAAAAACCTAATTTAAAGTTTTTCCTAATCCGAAACAGGGGATCTTGGCCTCCACCAAGCTTGCATAAACCCAAGGAATCCACCTTTGCAGAAAACCACTCCTGGTTTTTAGACTTCACAAAGGAAGAACACACTAGCCAAGAGCCAGAAAACAATAAAATTCTTTATTCATCAATTTCATTCATTCATTCATTCATTCATTATAAAATTATGGGGTGGGGTTGCCTTTAAATAGACTTACAACCTAAAACAATTAAAATCCTAAAC